>OX940977.1:18323209-18623338 GCA_954871275.1 Leptopterna dolabrata
GACTTTCCAACGAGCGGTGGACGATTTTTAGCAGATCAAAACTGAGGCAATTTTACGAATATCCGTCAAAGTAGTCAGTCACCAGTTGTTCCAGTATGGTCTCCCGAAGTTTCCATCAAGCGGTATGACGAGGAGCTAAAAGCACGCTTGAATTATGGGTCCATTATGACCGTGCATTACTGTCGTTTCTTTGTTTCCCGCACAATTTTGAATGGACTCCGATTAAACGCGATTATGAAAATGAAAACAAACGTTGATTTTCGAGGAACTTTATCGCGCTGGCTAAGTGGATGGAGCTGAATAATGTTGAATTTCCGCGGGCTTTTAGGCTTTCCGAGGTCCGAGGGATGAGAAAAAGCTCTCGGGACGCTCACTTTGTCGGGGGGTGCGACTGGTTTATGATAATAACTGTTTCGCTTGAGAAACGATATGAAGGGCTCGGGATGGCGGCGAGTCTCGTAACGAACGAGGGCCACGACCTTGCCGAAGAGTCGGAAGTCCAGACTTACTGGCCGTCGACATGCGAGGCCTTCACATCCCGAATGAAGTTGACTCTATGCGGCTTAACAGGTTATAAACTCCTCCTGTCACCGCGTACCAACGATCCACCGGGACACAAAGGAAATTCGTGCCTTTGAGCTTGATGTTTGCTGGAATAAAAAATAACATACCTTATCTGATTCATTGAATGCCACTTTCGACGTCGCAAAGCTCGTCTCAAAGCTACACATGTATTTTAAAGCAGCAAAATAAATTTTTAAACATTTAAGTAGAATAGAATAATAGAATAAATGTTTTGACATTTTCATGTCTTTGGCACACAAACTCGAAAAGCGTTACCAATAAGCGACAGGAAAACGCGCGAGAAAGGCACCATTTCTGGTGATTTTCGCTTACAACCGATTCGTTTCTACGGAACTTCATGTTTGCCATTTTTCATCGTACAAAAATCGTTCACCACTCGTTGGAATCGTGTGATATTATTGAACATTTTCTTGTTAACCGTACCCCCGTACCTTGCACGGTAGCTGAGCCGAGCATGATGAAAAAAAAAACCAGTCATGCAGCATGACTTAATGAGCGAATTTTCAAAGAAATATTCGAATTAATGGCTATGGTTTTGAATAAAGGAAAACTTCGGTCTAAAATTTGGTTTTCTATGTATATTCTCTTCGTATTTATTTTAATTTGTACGTTTTGTCCATCCTGATTCTACCGTTTGTTTATTACGTAATTGTACTAAGTGCTTATTTATTTGATCGCTGTGGGTAAATTCAAGGAGTTGTACTAATCGTTTGCCTCCCCCTTTTTTGCTTCGAACTCTCGTCTTCAATTAATACTTCTCACATATTTCAATCTGACCACTCTAAGGGGGGGGGGGGGGGGTAAGAGTTTAAAGATTATCCTAGTTTTGGGTAATTTTTGCGCACTTTAAATGCTCTAATTTAAGAACGGATTTAGATATCTAAAATCCGATTTCACTATCGTGTTCAGCGTGCAAAAACCTTTAAAATGAGGGGTCACTTGTTAGAAAATAACATTTTGGGGATTTTTGGGTAATTTTTGCGCACTTTAAATGCTCTAATTTGAGAACGGATCAAGATATCTAAAATCCGATTCCACCATCGTGTTCAGCGTGCAAAAACCTTTAAAATGAGGGGTCACTTGTTGGAAAATAACATTTTGGGGATTTTTGGGTAATTTTTGCGCACTTTAAATGCTCTAATTTGAGAACGGATCAAGATATCTAAAATCCGATTCCACCATCGTGTTCAGCGTGCAAAAACCTTTAAAATGAGGGGTCACTTGTTAGAAAATAACATTTTGGGGATTTTTGGGTAATTATTGCGCACTTTAAATGCTCTAATTTGAGAACGGATCAAGATATCTAAAATCCGATTCCACCATCGTGTTCAGCGTGCAAAAACCTTTAAAATGAGGGGTCACTTGTTGGAAAATAACATTTTGGGGATTTTTGGGTAATTTTTGCGCACTTTAAATGCGCCAAAACCCTCCTTAGAGTAGGCCAATTTCGCCCATCTTCGAACTTAGCCTTTCGATTGCCAAGATAGATT
Organism: Leptopterna dolabrata; assembly: GCA_954871275.1. Taxonomy (NCBI): domain Eukaryota; kingdom Metazoa; phylum Arthropoda; class Insecta; order Hemiptera; family Miridae; genus Leptopterna; species Leptopterna dolabrata. The sequence continues at coordinate 18,325,285 of OX940977.1, forward strand.
TTTTGTGCAAATTTGAGCTGTTTATCTCAATTCTATCGAGAGTTATCGTCTGGAGTGACACATATATAAATAAATATATATATATATACATATAAAAAAGTGTTAAATTTCAGGAATCGTTTTAGAATGGTCTGAAACGGATTTCTATGAAGAAAATTTCCAAAAATTTATATTATTTAAATTTCGAAGCCATTGCAATAGCTTCATTTTCTTTGAAAATTCGCTAAAAGGTGGGTAAACCAGGTAGTCAGCAACATAGGTAATGAAGAAAGCCATAATTGTTTACTAGTATCGAATGTAACCCAGGTCGTGGTAACCTTGCAACCCGAAAATTATTTCGTAAATAATTATCCCTAAATTGAGCAGGTTCCTTTGTAAATTGCGATCACGCAGTGTACGATGGATTCGGCCACTACGTAATCATAGTGAATCATAATAATTCTGAGGTAAACCGCGTTTACTAACTTAAATAAACTACGTTTATTAAATAACTGAGTCTAATGGTTTGAAAACATTTTTGTGTGAAAGAGCGCAAAATCAAGAAATCACACCAAACAGCGTTACAATTTCTTTTCTGATGATCAAGAAAGAACAAGCGAGAATTATTCTTAGTTACCTACCTACTGTGAAGATAAAGCTTGTGATACAACTTCGAAAACGTCTCACTGTGTTGCGGACTTGTACGCAAGCGTTTTGAGTACGATGTCTAACATTTAATCATAATGGGTCGTATACATCGAATTTAATTAGTTATTTGAGCCCTTTGCAAAATACAGAAACAAGTAGAACAGAATAATAGAATAAATGTTTTATTTGAGCCCTTTGCAAAATACAGAAACAATCTTTATCCAGTATTAGTAGTTCAGTTATTAAACAATAAGTAATGCAGAAACGGGGGATGAGGTGTAGATGAATATTGGTCTAAGTAAACAGTGTTGCTGTACATTGTGGTACGTGTAATAGACCACTAACTAGTTCACTAACTAGTGAAATTCATACCTTGATTTCATAATTAATTTATTAGTGACCAGTTAGGCCTAGTTGGAGGTCGTTCTTGAGGGCAGTGGAAGTTTAGAGGTCTTAGAAAATACAAGATAATGATGGTTAATGAGGCAGTGTTGATGATTTTCACTTTTTTCTATCCGCCTAATGCAAGATTGAAAATTGATAATTGAGTTTTGGGTCGGTGCTACCATTTCGGGTGGGGGTGGATGGCTTTGGAACCCTCTCTGGCCACGGTTATGATTATCTCAAATGTTGCCGACTCTTTTTTGATAGCGTCACTACGGATACCAGTTGTGGCCTCATGTATGGCTCCTCCGATGGCTGTTGAGCTGAAACCAACAAACCAAGTATTTACCTGTAAAAATTATTGCAGTCGTCCGTAGTTTCGTTACAAAAATGCGGCTAATTATTACACATTGGTTTATTATACAGCTATCACAAAAAAGGGAGGTCAAGGTAGGTACTAGAAAAGCGGCAGTGAATCTGTAGGTTTTTGGGGTCGCTGAATCCGGAAGTGCGAGTAGTTTTTATGGATTGGCTCATATTTTGCTGAGTAAGATCTCATGCACCTATTTTTGGCGATTTAAAACTGGGAAATTTAAACTTTCAATATATATGCTGTATACACCCAGCAACTTTTGGCTTATGATTTTCAGTAATGAACCTTTAGACTCGAGGCTTTAAAAAAAAGTCCCCCCCCCCCCCCCCTTCAAAATTTGATGGTTTCCAAAGTAGGTACGTAGAATCCGGAAATGGAATGCAAAAATGTCTGTCCTTTCTTCCACTTTCCTTCCACTTTCTTCCACTTCCACCAAAATTAATGAAATTTGGTTTGTAGGCCCGTCCTATTTGGGGGTCTAGTTGGTCCGCGAAGCTCAGCGTAACTGTCAGTCATCTCTAAAATAAGAGTTGAAAATTTCAGAACGCCGTAGCTCGGAAACTCAATAGAAGTGTGGTTTTATAAAAATGCTTTTAAACTGATCTCGAACTAATGAATTTTTTCAGACCACCCGGAGCTTTGTACATCCAGCTGTTTGTTTGCACCGAAAAGATTCGTCAACATGACAATCTGGCTCAGATATCATTGCTAGGGAACACCTGATTATAATCACGCATGGCTGCATGAAGTCGGGCTGGTTGCTCCGTGATATTATTTCATTTGAAGAATGATGGCTCTTTTGGATTTTGTTGGTTGGTGCTTCTGCTACTTGAACAAACGTTTTGCTTCATGAATAACAAAAAATAATTAGAGATTGAATTATTGAATCCCGCGCATCTTTGTGAAACAGTAATTCCCAGGCCGGCTCCTTACTCATTTTACGAATTTCCTGGGAGGAGCACGAGGGTAGGTATTGACCACAGAAAACAGTTATCTACACAGAAGGGGCATCTATACAGATAAATAATAAACCGTTGTGTAATAATTTGCAGCATTTTCTATTCCATTTTCGGATCCTTCGTACCTTGAAAACCAAACAACCATAAAATGTTGAGAGTTTTTTTTTCCATGCTCGAATCAAAAGGTTCGTTATTGAAAATAATGAACCAAAACAGATTTTCTCACAAGAACGAACCGACTATCACTGTTCTGCAGCTGAGACGAAATTAATGTCTATAATTCTGCAATTAACCCTTGTCATCCGGGTCATGCTTCATAATTTATGGAGCACGAAAATCCGTCATTACGGAGTCCATCAGATGAAGTGGAGTATTGAGTAGATAGAGGTCTATTACCCTACGAAGAGGGGTCTTGCGGGACATTCCGTTGGGGCGAGAGAGGCTTGCTTTATCTTCCTTCACTATCTGCCAGCACGCTATACTATAACCTCCCCCTCCCCTCCACTCAGTAATCGTACCCGGTTCTGTAAGGCGGTTTTCATGATTATAGTTACGCTACCTTGAACTTGCTGTCGCGACATTTCTAAACGGTTGCTTAGTTTCTCAAAAGTTAATTTCGTTCTCGATGTATAGTCTTCACGGTTTGGATGCGAATGAACCTTCTGCCACCTGCCTGAAGTTAGAATGCGTTCCCGAGTAACTTTCAACAATTCCGGTAGTGATCATGTGAGGCTCCCACGCAGAAGAGAAGGCCCAAGATCAACGATCCTGGAAATGGCAGTGTCCGAGGAAGCTGAGGTTCGGAAAAGGAAGATCACAGTAGGCTTGAATTAGATCCCCAGCCACGAAAGTACAATAGCCAATCCACCTATGGCGGAGTACAGATAAATTGATTCAGTTGAACATCTCTACCATTTAAATTAAATTACGTCGCTGAATTGTTTGTAATCCCCCAACCTTTCACCCTCATCATAAAAAGATATATACATCACCTATGAAAACTGAAAATGCAGTAATATAGGTACTTATTGTTAATATCTAGCATGTGAACGGAAACCAGAAAAATGAAAATTTTGTGAATTGAACAATTTTTTTAATTCTAACCCCCCCCCCCCCCCTCAACACTACTCCCACTCCAGACGTTTTTTGACATTTTGCTTTCATCTGGCTGAGAGGCCTCGTTAAATTAGAATGAGGGCGAATAACATTATAATGAAGTACAACTCAACAGCGCACTACAACTGAAAATGCTACCTACTGAATGAACGTAAAATATTAATGGTTTGTCACAAAAGTGTCTGGGTTCTACTTTTTTTTCAACTGTTTTTGACTAATTTTCATAATAAACTTGAACCAATATCATGGATGCACAAAGTTATCATGGATAATCCTGTATATTTACCGAGTCATGGATCATATATCTGATGAGTCCCCACATCAACGATCTCTCAAATTGTCAGCAAAAACAACTAGTAACGTCAGTTGCAACCCCAGGAAAGGTACAATGCTAACTCATCTCAATCAGTACTTAGAAATTAAAAATAATACGTGTAACGGAGGTCTAATTTAAATTGTCTCGGCGCATCGTACAAGCAGCTACACATCTCTGATACGCAACTACCGCCTGACGTCACCGCAGCTTCGTCCACCAATTCATTATCAGTCAATTTCACGCCTTTCAAAAATAATTAAATAAATAATAGTAGTAACGTAGGCCCGTTCAGAATTTACTTCCGCTTCAGATATTGCCGATAGTACAGTCCCTACCATCTCTTGTCTCACGCGCTCACCAGGAAACCTTAAGCAGCGAATTTGCGATCGTGAAGGCTGCAGAAAAGCACATTTTTCACTTTCCTGTTCAGATGTCTGCTTCTGCCGTCTCGTACGATCATAGATTTTTATCAATTCCACCTAATCAAAATTATGGTTCGAATTCTCGAAACGAACCCGCTTCATGGGTGTTTCCTTCGCGTCGTCAGAGGAAAATTCTCGTGGAATCGCGTCAAAACCCCGTCTGTGAGCTGGAGTTCCCGTACCTGTATGTACCTGTTGACCTCCTCAGTTAGTCTTGAACTTGAGTTTTATGAAGTACACACGAATACTGATAAAGATCTTCTCTCAGTTTTAGGTATAAATATACGCATCTACCTACCGACATCGCTACTTCGCTGGGTTTTTGTGTCTGGAGTGAGAAGCCAGTTACTGTTCAACAACAAATTTGCTGCGACCACTCCGTGTCCTTCCCTGCCTGGTCTTATCAAGGTATTCTTCATTCCGACAAGGTGGCGTCCCGAAATTGTTAGGCACCTATTCGCAGGAAGTACGACCATAGGCATTGCAAACTTTCAGTAACATTTCTGTCGTGGTACCCTTATAATATACCACTCCTGTAAATAAGTTAAGATTGTTACCAATAAAACTACGGAGAAGCCGAGCTGGTGGTGCGAGGGACAGGGCCCAGGTAGCTTTCCCTCCAACGCTCCCAACGGCCGTTCTGGTAGGACCCGGGGAGGGTAAATGCGCCTTTATAAGGCGCCCGGGTCGCCCAGCTCCACATTCATCCTATTTCTCTCGAACCACAGCCTTCTCTCTCAAACCTTACCTCTTCATCACCAACTAAGTCTTCTCCTTACCTCTGCATTCTCAGTGTGGTGAAAACCGGTCGAGAACATCCTTCAAATACTCAACGTGGTGAAAATCGGACGAGTATTTTTGCCGGATATTCAACATGGTGAAAACGGGACGAATATTTACCTAAACCTCAGTGGCGTATCCAAGGAGGTGAAAACCGCGTGGGTACAATCCCTCGCACTTCTCTCTCACCTCCTCTTCCAAACCTAACTTAGAGTCACCTTTTCCTCCAAGTCAAAATTTTACCTTTCCAATTTTTACCAAAATCCGAGTCATCACAATTTCCATTATTGTCTGCCACCCGAAATACCAGGGTACCGATGGTTACGGGGTTGTCTTATAGTTGAGTTATTCCTGTACCTGCCGAAATTGGAGTTCTCATTTTCCCGTTTGTTTCATTTTAGTGGGTTCGTCCCCACTCTCCTACAGTTTGGACCTACGTTGATTACTTTTTTTCCGTAATGGCTCATACGAAATACGTTGGTAGGCACTCCTCATTTATACCAAAAATACAATTTTTCTATGTTTCTTCGAGTATGTTTCTTCTGAAGTTAGATTGGGGGGTGACCTGATACGAACGTACCCATCATCAAACAATGACGGTAATTTGTAGCATCTCCGTTAAGACCCAGTGTGATTCATAGGATACGACCAGTCCCAAAGAATCCCATCAAGGCAACGGTAAATGTCAAAAAGTGTTAAGGGTCTTCGCACCTACAAGGAATTTTCTTTCACGTTGGCATCTCGTAAGAAAGCGGGCGAAGGGTCGTAAAATTTTACGGAAAACGTCCTGGATTACAGCAAAGTGTTGGCTGAACGCGGAAACCTCGACGGCGGCCTCTAAAACCTCCTGGAATTTATCGCTTGGCTTTCAGACTTTGTGTCTTCCTCTCCACCCAGTTCCTTGTGTGGTTGTTGTTGTTGTTGTTGTTGTTATTTATTATTTTACACCCTCGTGCATCAGCGCAAACAATGTTTGGTCGGCTCTCTGCAGCGGCTCGACAACCAGAAATGAGCTCGCACAGAACGATTATGGATGAATAATTCATCTAGTGCCATCCTCCAAGTTATGAAGGGATGGAGGCACTTCAAGGTAGCACAGTGCTACGTAGTTTTTACAGTATCATTCACGTCTCTGAAAGTTCCCTATGTGAATTTCAATGCGATCGGATTGAAGCACGGACGACGAAAATCTTGTAACGCCTACGAGTATTGTTAGATAGCGTTTTGACGAAGTCCCCTCAACCCTTTCATTCCTGGATTAACCCTAGCTGATGAGTGATGAGTAACACACTATTTTACTACCTACATACGATCTTACTTCGAGGCGGCTAATGGTGGCATCCCTCCATCCCTTACAGATGAGTAGTGTAGTTGCTGTCTTATATAATTTTAATCCCTCGTGTAATCAGCGCCAAACGACTCTTTGTGAGTTATGTCGACTCAGAAAGCCTTTGCCGGGGCTGGACAGTAGGAAATAAACTCGCACAGGTTGATTATGAATGAATAATTTATTTCGCGCCATCCTCCACGTTATTATTCACCTTGACTAAGGTACTACAAATGTAACTTTTATGCTAATATTTGAGGAAGATGACAAAGTGAGGAGGTGTTGTTTCTGCTCCAACCCCCACCTCTACCCTCCTTGAGGTAGGTAGCAACGTAACATCCTCTTTCTTAGGGGATGGTTGTAAAAGGAGTGAGCGGTGGTGATTTCACGTCGAAGGATGCAAAAAAGAGTTAATGAGTTTGTCCATTATGAAGATTGGTGTTTAGAAATTGCTATAGGCTTAAGAATTTCTTCGAAAGAAAGAATTCTCAAGCGGGTAAGGAGCACCATATCGTCTTGCAAAAGTATTTTCGATTGGAGTAACGGTTGATCTGTACATACACAAACTTCGTCCCTGTTGTTGGCGTTTATCTCTTCTTGGATACCTCGTCCCAATTCACCCCAGTTTGATAGGTAATGACGGTGTCTTTTTGGGACGGAACGTACTGTACTTACGTCTAGTAGTACGGATGAATGATTTGAAGTAACTCCGAGAAGAGGAGCTACTTACTGCCACCCACTTCTTAGACTTTTTTCTTTTTTCAAAGCTATATCTGCATGAAACGATCACGTGGAAAATCCTCATATTTGAGTCAACCCCCGCAGCCCTTCCAGACGTTCAGGGGTTGTAGACTGCCAGATCCAATATCTGTATGTTCTTATTCAAACGAGGCGAAACAAAAAGGGAAAATGCCAGCTTGAAATGGAGTAAACCCAGAAAAAGCTACCCCATCCAGCAATCCTACAGCCATCATCTCTCCCTCAGTCCCTCAGCTGCAATAAAAGGCTGAAACGGCATCTTCTGACAATATCGCCGGCCCGCCAACCTCCCCAGAGGTCACTGACAATCCCCGCCTGTGGTTAAAAGATATTGGTCCCCACAGCCGAGGACTCCACGTATCGCGGTTTTCTAATCAGCAGAACGAACACCATTACTCCCATGTTCTTTGTCCGCTTATCATTTTTGTGTTGACAGCCTTTCCTGTTCACAATCAGATTTGGAATGGCTCCATGATACTGAATAAGAGATTTTACAAATCCGCCACCTACCAAACTCATAAATAGCAGCATACTTAGAAGTCGTATGGTATTTTAAAGAATTAGAAGTAGAATATACCCGTGGGTTTGTAATAAGTTCGATGTTAGGTAGCAATCCTTGTGTCATTCCATACCTGTCTGTTAATAACATTAATGTAGGTACCTTCTGAAATCCATCGTCAACATTAGATTCTAGTCCAAGTTAATGACTAAATTTCAAAATAATTGTACAGGTTCATTTGTATTTTTGTTGTTCAGAATGGCGTTGGTATACTCATCTTGTTGCAGTAAATATCTTGCAGTTTTTTATTTTTATTTTTTTTTATTTTTTAGTTCTACCTTATGGGACAGTATTTAAATATCAAATCGCCTGAGGGTGACATAAAAAACAAGTCCAAGTGATTTCGCTACCATCACCGAAAATCTGTAAAACTCGAATCGTTATTACACGAGGGTTTATTATTATTATTATTTTTCTTTTGTAGATGACCCTCCAGCCAAGATCACTATTCTTCCTTGATCAACTCTCATGTTTCCCACACTCGCAAAAATATCACTCACGAGAACGCATTGTGCGCCTAAAAGGTTAGAGAGAGGATTGAAACAAGACAACGTTCGGTCCTTCACATGCAGAAAATCCGGAATTACCTACAGAGTAGGTAGGTGATAGCAACAACTGTACGTAGTGTGATATTATAACGTACTAGGTAGCTGATTTAGGTGCTTATGTAGATTGATGCAACAAAAATATAAGTAAGTAACCATTGCATGGGCAAATAATGGTTCAGTTGATTGCACAGCATACGCCTACTGATATTATATAAAAGGCATCTAGTTTTAAGATTAGCTAGTAGTTCAGTTATATAGTATGTATATATAATACTGTGGGCTTGCCTGCCACAGTACTATGGCTATCAACGAGCGAGCCCTCAATTCGAACGTCTGCTACCGACTTCGTGGAAAATGCAACGAGCGTGTGTGAAAATGGAATTTTCTTAGCAATTTCATTGGAAACATGATTGTAAAAAGTGCGTAAGTTACAAACGTTATTTTCTCTTGATATACTGAATTAGAGCATCAGTGATAATCCAGCTATGACAATGATGGTGACGGGAAATTATTATTGAGCTCAAGGGTGAGCTTCATTATGAAGTATGAAGCTCACCCATTTCGCACTATTATGCTAATTCATCGTTTATTTCTCACCTTGAATCTCATATAGGTGGATGGAATCAGTCAGAATCAGTCTAGAATTACTGAATTTTTTTTTAAACATGGATATGTTTTTGGGCTGGTGGACAATCTAAAATTGCCGACCGACACCAAGAAGTGCATAAACGATACTGGTTTCCATACACCTGATGGTCTAGAATACAAGCCAGTTGTTTAGTGAAGGCGATTACTAAGTTAATAGATTAACTATGAGGCTAATTTCATTCCTGTTTGACCTAAGAGGATGAAATTCGAAATAGAGCCTCTGTAGCACTGTTAAGTAAGAATGATGAGGTGAGGGCCCTTCCTAATCAGCTCCGTGATCCCGGAGACTAATTTCATTCCTGTTTGACCTGAAAAGATGAAATTCTAAACGTAGCCTCTGTAGGACTGGTGAGTATGAATGACAAGGTGAGGGCCCTCCCTAATCAGCTGAGTAAGCCCTGAGGCTAATTTCATTCCTGTTTGTCCTACGAGGATGAAATTCGAAACGGAATCTCTGTAGGACCGGTGAAGAATGACGAGGTGAGGGCCCTCCCTAATCAGCTGAGTGAGCCTTTCTCCGATCCCCAAATTTCTCCGTTTACAAAAAAAATTGTCGGCGTAATTTTCTCGGTTTTCATGGAAAAACGTTGAATGTGGATATGCAATATGGCATTGACAATTCGTGCGTCCGAAAACATGACCATGATTCACTGTTTTTCCGCGAAAACGGAAAAAAGATATATATATGAAATACGTTTGCCTCTATGAGAAATTTTCACAGTAAATTTACACACAAAAAAAGGGGTGACATCACGAGCCAACTTCTTATCAGTTTTCATGAATTTTAGGGATCATAGAAATTTGATCCCTGATGGTGTCACCCATGAACCCCAATGCGCCGGCATCATAGACCGTCGCATGTGCAAACAACAAAAACCTTGTGACCCTCTCCTTCTGGTCAACCGGTTATAGGTACAATCAAGGTCAAGAGATTACTTCAAATGGAAACCTATCGATTGTATTGTGGTCAAATCATGTTGGTAATTCTCGTTACCATTTCGATCATCCAGATTCCTTGGGATGTTGACGGTTTCATTAAGGATTCTACTTCATTTCATATTCAATGATTGACCGTCGCTTGATGGACATCATGTTCAGAAGGTTTAATTGTCAGAAACATTCGATACATATAAGCTGTTCGTTCTCAGTTTCGTAGAGAGACAATTTTGTAGAGAATCGCTACAACATAACATTCATCAATCCAACCAAATTCAACAATCTTGAATCTTGTAACAGATAGTGTTTTGGTTCCCTGTAGGGTTTCCAATATCAACAACCTCAGTCATGGTAGTGAGAGCTTCGTCTGTACAATCCATTACACGGCTCCTCCTTCCATTCAAGGTCTGACGTTGGTCACGGTTCCTTTGTACTACCACAGGGCATTGCACAAGCAAACTAACACTGCTATAAGCCATCCAAAGGACACAGCGACTTGATGGCCAGTGAAAAACCGCCGATTCACACAATTTATGTTTCTCAAATTCACTTCTTGCAGAACGTCTGACTAGCGCAGTCGCACAAAACCGTTTTCCCTAGGAATCGGCGTAACAGTGATTTTCCTGGTTTACATCGTTTACCGCAAGTGGAATAGACGATCGCCACACAAAAAAAAAAGCTTTCGCAAGCAAAACCACACAAGCCCGACCTACACAAGCAAAACAGCACAACCAAATTGTATTAGTAGGTATTACATATTACCAGAATCTGTGGATTAATTATGACTGCTTTCGTTGCTAGCAAATAACACATTAATGAACAATAGACTTTGCAGCTTGGCTATAAATAGTTTTTTGCGGTTAACTTCTTGCCTCGACGGTTTTTGCGATTTGGCTTGTTAACTCCCTTAATTATCTCTCCCCCAGCCACTAGCAACGATCGAGGTTTTTTCTCACATCATCGCCGTCACCTTCCACATTTCAAGAAGAAAAAAAGAAGAAAATCTTGAAGGTGTGCATAAACGGAACAGCCTTTTGGGAGGTCACGTTGCCCAATTTTGTGTGAGCCCGATGTTGATCGTTGTAACGGTATGAGGAAGGTATGGAGGTTACCCATTTAGCTGCGGTATTTCTCTTAATACCGACTGATTTAATGATGACTACGTGTCTGATACAAGGCGACGTGCTAATGGTAGAACAGTCGGTAACCCGGCTTCCTTGCCTTGCAGTCGTGATGATGGTGCAGTCGTGATGCCCTCCCGTCGAAGGATCAAATGAATGTTGGCCCTGTGCAACAGCAAGAGTTCCAGTCATGAAGCATGGCTATGAGAGCGAATTTTCAAGGAAGTATTCGTGCTATTGTGTAAAAGCATGGTATGGCGAGAAACCGGAACACTTCATAAAATTATCTCATTTTTCGTAATTTTAGCTATTTCTACCGATGTTTGACCCTTATATGGTCAAATTTGACTCACTCTTTTTTGAAAACAATATTTTTGTCATCGAAATAGTGTCTCCGTCGTGAATCGTCATCCCACACAACGTCAGGTAAATTAATATTGATACTAAGCCGTTCATACTAGTTATTGACCCTCAAAAATCCATATTTGATCCCTGTTCTGTATGAAAAACGACTTGAATGGTATTTGTCTGCCTTTACTCACCCTTCCATACCACTTTCAGTGGTTTAATGTCTATGGTTCACGATTTTAGCCGTTTTTACCGATTTTGACCCCAAAAACTCAAATTTGACCCCCTTAGAATTTTTGAAAATTGCTCATCTTCGAACTCATCATTTTGTTTAGCAATACGAATGTTTTGGCGAAATTTGGAATTTAAATTATGTACCCAAGGATATATCGTCTGGAGGGACATATAAACAGATATATTTTATATATATATATATTATATATTTTTTTTAAACATCTAGGGATAAATTCAGGATGTTGTAAAACGGATTTCCTATAGAAAAATTTCAAAAATTCATGTTTTGAAAATTTTGGACCCACCGCAATAGTTTTATTTTGTTCGAAAACTCGCTAGAATAACGTAGGTCCCCGATTGAATTCCATGTCTGTGAGACGATCAACTGCCTTTCAGATTTGTGATGCTTCACAAGCCCCTCCTCGTTTTTAACAGCCGCCGCCAGGAATATAGTGTAACACATTCTGCTATTACGGAGTTATGGAGACCTGTTTTGTTTTGCGCTCAACGTTGATGATGAACCAATTTATTTTAAATGCAGACAAACAAGAGCGATACCTCGCCTCGGCCTCGGGGCCGACAGAGAACTTTCATACAACAACACGCTGTACGTTTCGTGCCGTTCTGTTTACCTCCCAGTTTCCTTCACGCCCAGAAATTAACCCTCTGACCACTAACACGCTCAAAACCTCTTTTAAAAAAAAATGAGCTTCGACTCTCAAGGGGATTTTTTCCTTCGGGGAAATTGATAAAAACGTTCAGCTGAAGCCGGCAATTAGGAGAATTCAATTGCGGGAGCCTGAAAGTGGATTTTCTCTTATGGGATTTTCTCGGGCGGTCAAGTACCTGCCTTAGCTTACAATTTTCACACGAGTGAAGCCCAGATTATGGGCTACGTCTAACCGAGCCAAACCTCATATATATTATGGGCTACATCTTGCTGAGCCAAAATTCATATTACCTATATAATGTAGTAGTGGTGCATACTGCATCTGTTTTCTGGAGTGGGTAGGAAATTAAGTGAAATGGATTTTAGCAGTAGTATTTACTCGTACATGTGACGTCTTCTGTCCTGCATCCATTGCTGTGCTGCGATTTCTTGGCAGGTCGGGGTTGAGGAGGGCAAATGATCGAATTTCAAACAGAAAGTGATGGACAATTAGGCAGTTTTCGCACGATGGATAATGAGTTGGTGATAGTGGGGGCTGCACCGGTGGCATTCCGATTCCGAGTGTTGTGCGAATGCGAGCGATTTTCGAATTAACGATTCCGAGCGGCAGGCGTCAAGGTCCGTGTCTCAACGTTGCTGCTGTGCCTGTCACTAAACTCGCTCCGGTCTTGGATACAGAAGAATCCCGCTAATTCTAACCCCTCTAATTCGAGTTCTCTTCCGCTTCGAGCTAAAACTCTGTCCCTTGAAGAAATCACACAGTTCGAACAGAATCGTATGTATTGCGCCGAGCGCCGTACTTCGCACTTTCCTTAGTTACCATGAACCAAAATTAATGAAATTCGGTTTGTAGGCCCCGTTTGGAGTCCAGTTCTGTCAGTCTTCTCTAAGGGGCGAAAAATAGAGAGTGAAATTTCCAGAACGCCGTAGCTCGAAAACTGTCAGTAGTAGGGTATGGTGTTTTTTAACATTTTTAATTTGATCTTGAACTAAAGCATTTTTTGAGACTCCATTGTACGTGCAGCCGTTCGTTTGTACCGAAAAGCTTCGTCAACATGATCGTGAATGAAATGGTATAAATCCGGCCCAGATATCATTGCTAGGGAACAGCTGATTATTATCACGGATGGCTGTATAAAGTTGAATTGATTGCATTTGAAGAGTGATGGCTGTTTTCGGTTTTGTTCATAGGTACTTTTACAACTTGAACAAACGTTGAAGTATTATTGGGTTAATTATTACACAACGGTAAATTATTAGACAGCGGTTTATTATTTACCTTATGCTTCATGAATAACTACAAATAATGTATGATTGAATTATTGAATTCCGCGCATTTGTATGAAACTTTAATTCCCGGGCCGGCTTCAGTACTTCATTTAGGGCTTTCCTGGAGGGAGCTCGAGCGTATTGACCTCAGAAAACAGTGATCTACGCAGAAGGGGCATCTATACAGGTAAATAATAAACCGTTGTGTAATAATTTGCAGCGCTTCTTTGACTTTTTTCCGAAACAACATTGTTTGGTGTTCTGAAAATGTCGTCCCCTATTTTTCATCCCTTGACTGAATGATGACTGACAGTAACGACGAGCTTCGTGGACCAACTGGACCCCAAATGGGACCTACAAACCAAATTTCATTAATATTTTGGTTCATGGTAACGAAGAAAAGTGCGAAGTACGGCGGGCGGACAAATATTTTCATTCCATTTTCGGATCCTACGTACCTTGAAACGGAAACCATCAAATTTTCAGGTGGAGTTATTTTCTTTTAACTTTGGTTTATAATTTTCAACAATGAACCTTTGGAATCGAGCATGAAAAAAAAAATCAAACCCCCCTCCCCCACCCACCAAAAATTTGATGGTTTCTGTTTCAGGGTATGTAGAATCCGAAAATGCAATAAAAAAATTTCTGTCCGTACGCCGTACTTCGCACTTTTCTTAGTTAGCGTGAACCAAAATTGACGAAATTCGGTTTAAAGGTCAAATTTGGGGTCTAGTTGATCCTCGAAGCTCGGCGTTAATGTCAGCCATACTTAAGGGGTGTAAAATAGGGGTTGAAATCTCCAGGACGCCGTTATCTCGAATTTTTTTGCGGTTTGAAATAGTTCTGGAACTTGGGAGTTTATTAAGACCGGGTTTTTTAAGAGCATTGTACGTCCAGCCGTTCGTTCACGGTAAGGCCCCGAAGTTTGCACCGACAGGCTTTTTCAACAGGAGGGTGAATGAAATTTTATGCATTCAGCCCAAATATCATCACTAGGGACGCACCAACAATCGTTAATTGGCCCGAGATAATCACTGCTAGGGAGCACATGATTATATTCACGGAGTATGAAGTCGAGTTGGTTGTTCTGTGATATTATTTCATTTGAAAAATGATGGCTCTTTTGGAGTTTGTTGATAGGTAGTGAAACTTGAACAAACGTAGTATTATTGATGGGTAAATTATTACACAAGGTTCATTATACCACCTACGTAGAAGGGGCTGGAGTTTGTTGGTAGCTACTTCTGCAGCTTGAAAAACCGTTGAAGTATCATTGATGGGCAAATTATTACTCAACAGTAAATTATTACTCAAAGGTAAATTATTGCACAATGGTTCATTATATTATCTACGTAGAAGGAGCAACTATACAGATGAATTATTACACAACGGTTTATTATTTACCTTATGCTTCATGAATAACTACAAAATAATTAATGATTGAATTACTGAATCCCGCGCATTTGCAGGAAACTTTAATTCCGGGGCCGGCTCCAGTACTCGATTTAGGGCTTTCCTGGGCGGAGCTCGAGGTTATTGACCACAGAAAATAGTGATCTGCGCAGATGGGGCATGTATACAGGTAAATAATAAACCGTTGTGTAATAATTTGCAGTTCTTTTTTTATGCTCGATTCTAAAGGTTCATTATTGAAAATAATACCTAAACCAAAATCTGTGTTTCATTGGTCGTAGGGGTTTTTCGGTCGTTGATGTCACGGGAAGATGATGGGTATTTGCGAGGGGAGGGGGTGTTGAGTAGGTTGTTGCCTCAATAAGCGCCCTCGGCCCTTCAATAAGTGCTCGCCTCAGTAAGTGCGGCCCTGCGCTGGAGTGGCTCTGAGGGATGAAAATAAAATATAAAATAAACCCTCCTCCCCCCTGTGAGTGTGAAGAGCGCGGGGAGAGGGAGGCTGGATCGAGTGGCGAAGGAGGTTCGAATCATAATTGGAGGGGTTAACGGTGAAAGTTGAAAGTGATTCGGTGAAAGGGAGTCGGAGGGGTCTTGGATGAAGGAGGAACGGCCTACGGAAATATCGATTCGTCCCATTGCCGGTGTGGGGACTTCGCTACCCCTCGACTTTTCCGCCCAATTCCACCCCTCCCTATCCCCTGTCAACCTATTTTAACCCGCGTTCAACCTCATTCAAACCCTCTCGAGTTTAATCTCACTGACCCAGGAGCTAGACGTACAGACCGACCGAGTATCCCAGTCAGAGGGGAGGAGTTGATAGGAGGAGATGAACAGGAGGTCGAACAGCGGGCGGAGGTTGATGAGAAACTCAGAGAGGTTTTGAAGGGGGGAGAGACCATCTCAAGGTCGCTTTTCCTCATTCAAGTTCTGAAGTTCGTCAGGCATCTCCGTCGGAATTTTAAATCAGCTGCTCATCAACAGCAGCTATCAGTTGCCAATTTGTGTGCGCCTCTGTAGATAAACTAGATTCCTCTCAGGTGGAAAACCAGCCTCTGCGAACGGAATACGAAAATCCAAAACGGCAAGTAGGTAAGTGCCCTGATGTAGGGCCGAATTCATAGTCCTGTCTTAAGTAAAAATAATACTTTACTTCTGAAAGTAAAATAATTTCTTAAGGAAATGCTTTATCTCATTTCGTTTTCATAGAAATTATTCCCCGAAGTAAAGAAAAATATTTACTCAAGTCAATTTTTTTCTTTTACTTTATAAAATTAAGAAAAATCTTTATTTAAGTCAAAATTTTTCCAAACTCTCTGGTCTGAGCGTAAGTTGGCAGTTCTGGCAGGGTGTGTGTTTTTATTTAGTTATGTGTCCTCGGCTATTAAACGTAAAGAAAAACCTTTACTTAACCCTGCGGAACACGCGCCCTGTGAGATCCTCCTTGTTTCTGATTTTCTTCGCCCAAAATTAATGTAGGGGGACGCCGAATGGGGAGGCCGGCCTATGCCTACCTTAGCATTTACTTCAAACTTCACTTTACGTCCAGTGTCCATCGAGGGTGCACCGCACAAAATGGCGTCAAAAAAGACCTGGTGGGTCACTTGCGCCTGTTTGTTCGGTTACCAGTTTTTATTGGTAGTTGTAACCATAGGTACGTAACTAGTTCATAGGACGACGTATTTGAGTCAAAACTCATATTTTATGTACCTACTGCTGAGAATAACTTGGCAATACTTCGTCAAAGTGGATATACCGACTTTTGAACTCAGCTTGACTGAATTATATTTTATTATTAGAATATTTAAAAATGAGCAACTTTCATGTTTGAATAATGAAGAAATGTTTCATACTTCTTCATTTCAAGTGTCCAGGAGTACTTTGACCAAAAACAAATGAAATACATTAGGTTTTTGTTGTTAATGACGTGAAAGACCTCTCAGATCGATTGCGCTTCCCCGAGTGATTTTCTGATTGCGCGTTCCCTAGGGTTAAGTCAAAATGTTTCCTTTACTTTGTAAAGTTAAGAAAAATCTTTACTAAAGTCAAAACGATTACAGTTACCTATTACAGAATTACAGTTTCATAAAAATTTGCGGGATTCAATAATTCAGTCATTAAATTATTTGTAGTTATTCATGAAGCATAAGGTAAATAGTAAACATTTGTGTAATAAACCGTCGTTATTCGCGAAGCATAGCGTTTGTTCAAGTCCCAAAAGTACCTACCAACAAAATCAAAAGAACCATCATTTTTCGAATGAAATAATATCACAGAACAACCAACTCGACTACATACGGCCATCCGTGATTATAATCAGGTGCTCCCTAGTGATGATATCTGGGCCGGATTTATAACGTTTCATTCACGTTTCATCATGTTGACGAAGGTTTTCGGTTTCATTGACGACCGGCTGGTCGTACAATGCTCCGGTTGGTCTCAAAAAATCCTTTAGTTCAACATCAATTTAAAGACATAAAAAACCATACCCTTCTATAGAAACTTTTCGAGCTACGGTGCTCTGAAAATTTCAACCCCTGTTTTTCACCCCTTCGAGATGACTGACAGCAACGCCGAGCTTCGAGGACCAACTAAACCCCAAACGGGACCTACAAACCGAATTTCGTGATGTTTGGTTCATGGTAACTAAGAAAAGTGCGAAGGACGAAGTATGGCGGACGGACAGAATTTTTTTAATTGCAAATTCGGATTCTACGTACCTTGAAACGGAAACCATCAAATTGGGGGGGGGGGGGGGGGGTGTTAAAAAAATGTTCTCATGCTGGATTTCAATGGTTCATTATTGAAAATAATAAACCAAAAAGAGGGGTTTTCTGCAACAGGTCGAGTAGTTCTGGATCGTGCAGCCATCTTGAGGAACCCGTCGATTTTCGATAACTGTTTCGGTTTTTGGCCTATAACTCCTTTCCGGTGCATTATTTCATTCATATTTCACTATTTCGCTCTTATACAAAGTTGTGGAAAAACCCGAATACTTCGGAAAAGAAACGAGAATGCCGGCACTGAAAAGATGACAGAAGTGAAAAGAGAACAGTGCAAACGATCAATAAGGAAATGCTTAAGGTACCTTTCGACGTACCTCGGGTTTTTCTACTTATTTAGGCCCGAAAGTAAAGATTTTTCTTTACTTATTGTCTATGAAATAGGAATAAAGGAAATGCTAAAGGACGACTTAAGCATTTGCTTTATCACTGACTACGAATAGCCCAAGTTCCTTCCTTATTTGTTCACTTAAGCATTTACTTTCAATAAAGTGAGGACCATGAATACCGCCCTTAGTCAAGTTTTCCGACCACATCACGAACATACATAGGAGATGAAGAGAGTGTGTATGTTCAAATTTAAACGTTTAATAAATATTTACAATAGATATAAAATAATAAATATTTACTAACGTAGGTATTAATTATTAAATTATATTAGTGAAAAACGCTGCAAATTATTACACAACGGTTTATTGCGTAGTTTTATTGCGTTTTCTGTGATCAATACCTACCCGCGCCCTTCTCCACCAGTAGAGCCCTTAATCGAGTACCGGTGCCGGCCGGGTAATTTCATTTATATGAATATTTATTCATTTATAACATTTTCAAGTCGAATTGGGTATTTTCTGAACCAAATTGGATATTTTCCAACCCAAAATGGACCTTTTCCGAACCAAATCGGATATTTTCCAAACCAATTTCAACATTTTCCAAATCAAACAGGACATTTTCCAAACGATAGCAGCCTTTCGAAGATTATTTAAGTAATATCATGTACTCTTCAGGTAAATTTTCCGTGCACATCTAGGGACGCCGCCTGAGCGCCAAGAAAACCGAAGTCCTCCGTACCTCCCTACATACCTACCTAAGGGGTGCGTAGCTATTCGTTCCCGAGATGAAACTTTTCAACAGTCGAGAGCTGAGAAGTTCCATTGAAACTTCTCAATAGCGGACACTGACGAGACCAGAAGAAATCGTAGCTATAGAGAAGTTTACGCTATATAGATAAGACGGACTTCTCAATAGCGTTCATCTTTCGCTTCGAGAGGGCTCTCCCGATAGCGAAAAATTACCACTGTTGAGAGGTTTGATGAAATGAAAATAGGAAAATTGACAGAAAAATCCCACCTGTCCTATTTGAAACACTTTGTTTTGTCAGGGAGAGCTCGAAAGAACACGCTGGTCTCATCCGGGTTAAACATTTCTATAGGTGCATAGTAGTCACGTCGGGCAATTTACTTTTCCAGTCTGACACAACATCAGCATCGCTAGCAGCACTTTCTCCACGAACTCTGTTGAACCTGATGTTGTGTCTTTTTCTAAACTTGTCGATCCACCCATTAGATGCTTGAGTTCTGGAAACCTCAGAGTTTCAGCGATCTGGGAAGCTTTATCCTTGATAAGAGGAACAGAAAGAGGCAAATTATGTGCCCTGGCTCGGCTAAACCTCTCCAGACAATGCTTATCGATCAGACAGCCCTTACCGTAATGTTCTGTGAACTTCTTCTTTTCTTCTCAGACTTTTCATTTTCAGCCCGCTCTAGCAACCGTTGTGCCCGATCCTTCAACACTTGAAATTTGCCTCGTCCCAGCTTTCAATTCTTGTTTTAGGACCCGCAGGCTCGGTTTGTCGCTTTCATTCCGCTAATGTCAATAATGTCAATCATTGTTTTTAGCGTCAGCCGAACAGGTGCTGGTGCCGTAGCTCACACGATACTGAAGAGTTGAATTCATGATTCAGAAACAAGTGTCCCCAAACCCAAAAGACTCAATTCTAAGCCAACAAGTCAATGCCCCAAAAAATCAAGCTCACAATCAATCACATTCACTTGCCTTAACGCTATTGGGAGATCGAATGGACCGCGCGGGACCGGCTCTCGCTGTTCGCATGCGCCGTTGAGAGGTTTCGCTATTGAGAGGGCATTTAACGTTGATTTTCATATACATCTGGCCAGGACCCTGAAAACTGTTCGCTATTGAGAGGATTTCTCTGTTATGAGGTGTCTGTTAAGGGAAGATTCACTGTACCAGCTTATGTTAAACCAACTGAGCGCTCGGTAATTGGGGCTAGCTGAGCTATTCGTAAGTAAAACTACGTGTTCAATTCAGTCCAGTTCCCTTCCATGTACAGCCAGGTCTTGAGCGTGGGACGTCCTGACGGTAGGTTTTGGTTTATTATTCTGTGGATAACACACCTATGTATTCGCTCAGCAAAAAACTTTTATAACACCCCCTCAAAATTTGTCATTTTACGTTTCAAGGTGCGTAAATTCAGAAAATGAAATGTCCGTCCGCCGTACGCCGTCCGCCGTATCATGCATATCGGCTTCATTTTGGGTCTAAAAAAATCGTTCTTTGAGCTCCATTTGGGCCCTAGCTGTGTCCTGAAACTTTGCAGCCGATCAGAATATACCCAGGGGTGTGGTTTTTCGGTGTTTCAGTAACATGAGCTTGTGAGGTATCGTTTTCCATGTTTTTTTTAGGACGAGTAGACCGAATATGAAGTCGATTTTGACCAAAGACTAGAAAATTGAGGTTCTAACGATGTTTCAGCCTTAAATTTACATTAAATTTTGGTCTAAAATCGTCGTTATTCCGCACACAGTTTGTGTCTCCATATGGGAACACATCTGGGTCCTAGTTGTGCTCCGAAGCGGGTGTTACGGTTGAAAAAGTTTGGAAAAAAGGGTTTTTCGAGTTTTTTTTTTGAGGTTTTAGTGAACATTGGCTTGTGAGGTATCGTTTTCAATGTTTTTTTAGGGCGAAAAGACTAATATGAAGTTGGTTTTGAGCAGAGTGAGGAATTGAGCTTGTAACGAAGGTTCACCTCCCAAAATTTTTTTTTCAGTCAAAAACCCTGGAATTAGTCTGAAATCACCATAAATCTGTATAATAACTCTAGAATTAGTATTACGAGGTGAATCAAGACAATCAAATGACACTATCGATGATAAAGGTAATTTGTTTGAGAAAAAAAAATTGGAGCTCCTCTACCGGAAGATAAAATAGCTCGAGAACAGCCACACCATCGCAGAGTCTACAAAGTTAGGTACTAAGCGAAAGCCTTGTGATCAGTTTTGTGATCACAACCAAGATTTCCATTCGCGTGCGCATTGTATATCTTTCTGAACAATTTGGTTCCGAGTCTGCCACGCGCATAACTCCGGTGTTATGAAACTCTTGAGGGTTTTCGCCGGGTTTTTCATGTTTGAATTTCGTAGATCGAGCAGTCGTTTTTCTCTGCGCTTGCGCCATCATGGGAACTTTGCCACCTACGTAGGTAAAAATTGATTTGATTTTATCTTCATGTTGGTAAAATGTCGTGATTCAGAGTCAAACAACCCTCCAATTCGGTCTTCCAACCACCTACCTTCATCAACTCCTATAGTACAGACGGCAACAGCGAACTGATTCAATTTATGTATGGATTTATTGCATTAGCTGTGCCGTTCTTATCTAAATATTTAGTCGTTTCAGTGGTCATGATCATGGTATGTTTGCGAGCAATATAATGTGCCATACATTGGCAGACGTTTTCAACACGATTTTAGGGCTGGTTGCACACAAAAATTGTCTATATTGCTCCGTGAGCAAAATCGCGATCGATTTTGAGACACCTTGATTTTTGATGGTTCTCACATACCACCAATCCGTATGTAGGCATATTGTGGCTCCATTTGTCCATCTTACGGATCTCCTCGGAAAGCTCTCAAGTTATCTCAGCAATAAACTTATCGGAAACCTGAGCTCAGCTCACAAATTACCAGAGTGGAAAATTAGCTCACAAATCTGATGATTAGAAAATTCTCCTCCCAAATCTTCGAGTTTGCGATTAAAATTTGCCCGCATATCCGCACACCGGTCAGTCGGTGTCCTCTGTGATCCATGTATAACTTAACTTGTTCATAGGATAAAGTGGGGACAACTAAATGACAAGTGTGATTTGGAATTATCAGCTCCCCTATCTCGAAGTGATTTATACTGGTTACCCGATGTATTTGAGTTGCCCCGGACACGGGACAGTCATTAAGGATCACCGCACTCGAGATAAGCGAATCGGGAAAACGTGAAAACTCGGTAAAAGGAAAAACGTTGGTTTATGTGTGCCACCGGTCAATATATCTTCAACCGGGGGCGGAAGAGCTGGGAGGTCCCAGAGGATTCGGTCGGGTCCCCGTCAACAAAAACATTCGATCTTTTATTTTCACTGCCGACGCCGCGCCGGTTAGTAGAGGCAGTTTGTCTTCTCATGAGAGTCCGGACGCTAAAAGCTGATTAAAAACTGTTTATTTGGACGATTTTTTCTGGTGCCTCAAAGAGGGCGGATGTGACACAAACACTGGACAATGGGGCAGCTAATGGTGGTGTTCATACCTAGCATGGTCATCGGCTAGGCTACCGCTGATCAAATAAGGAGACAGGAGAATTGAATTTGGAGTTGAACAGAATACTATTTTCCCAGGCTTTATGGTTTTCCATAAAGCTATTCCGGTGGAATAGGAATACCAGAAGACTATTCTCGAGGAGAGCAATGCCTTTTACATTGTTATTGGCCCGTAACTATTGATTGCCTAGCTCGGGTTTTCGCTATGTTCGGGATCCCTCAAATCATAGCTCCCCGACAGTGGAACCCAGCTCAAGAGTAGTGAATTTCACAGTTCCCACAAATCCCAACGAACCATGCAAAAATTCACATCATCCATCAACCACGGGCAAGCCTTCAGACCATGAAATACATACTGAAAATTGTCATTCATGCATGGGATATTACCGTTGAAGGTCTATCAAGGTTTTGATTGCATACAGAAGAACCCCACACTGAACGACTGGCTTTCCCACAGGTGCTAAATCTATACATATAATAAAACAGTGTCTGTCTGTTTGTTTGTTTGTTTGTTTGTCTCGGCATCAATTGAGAACGGCTGAACGTAGAAAGTTGCAGCTGGTACCATTTGACGCAGAATTTATCTGGGAAGGTTTATGAAAAAACCGCATTTGAATCTGTCCATCTGTTGAAACGCTATGAATGAAATACTACTAAAAAACGTGTTATAATCACTTCTATGAGGACGTTTATGCTTATAATAACTTTGAACGGTTGGACGTAAATCCGATTGTAGAAAGTTGCGGCTGGTACAATTTGACGCAAAATTTATCTGGGAAGGTTTATGAAAAAACCGCATTTGAATCTGTCCATCCGTTGAAACGCTATGAATGAAATACTACTAAAAAACGTGTTATAATCACTTCTATGAGGACGTTTATGCTTATAATAACTTTGAACGGTTGGACGTAAATCCGATTGTAGAAAGTTGCGGCTGGTACCATTTGACGCAGAATTTATCTGGGAAGGTTTATGAAAAATCCGCATTTGAATCTGTCCATCCGTTGAAACGCTATGAATGAAATACTACTAAAAAACGTGTTATAATCACTTCTATGAGGACGTTTATGCTTATAATAACTTTGAACGGTTGGACGTAAATCCGATTGTAATTAGATTCTGGATTCAGCTCGACGAGTACATTCAAGTGGTACTTCAATCAGGATGTTAGTGGGAGGGGGGTACAGGTTATGAGAGGGGGGGGGGGGTCTACAGAAATTTCAAAACTACTTGACCAATTGGAGTGCAACTTTGGGAATTTGTTGTGTGAACATTGAGGAATGTTTCTAACCAGGTAGGGAGGGTTCATAGGA
Source organism: Leptopterna dolabrata (assembly GCA_954871275.1). Lineage (NCBI taxonomy): Eukaryota > Metazoa > Arthropoda > Insecta > Hemiptera > Miridae > Leptopterna > Leptopterna dolabrata. Next base: position 18,348,793 of record OX940977.1, read on the forward strand.
TACGGGGGGGGGGGGGGGGGTTAAAGGCAGTTAGGGTTGGCATTGGGGAAGGTTTCTGATCAGTTGTGGAGGGGGGGATACAGGGGGTGTCTGTTCTACCGTTGCGAAGCGCGGGTACACAGCTAGTTATTTCCTAAAAGGCAAGTCGACACCAATTTGGACCTCATTGGAAAGGAAGAGGAAATGGGAAAAGTGCTGGATTAGCTGAGGACTTGAAGAATTTGAGAACACTGAAACCTATCGATTACTACACGGTTTATTATTTTCCTGAGTAGATCACTGTTTTCTTTGGTCGATACCTACCCTCGTGTTTTCCCCAGGAAAGCCCTATTCGGCCCCCTCTCCTGTAAAGCGCCAATTCGGTCCTACGAACCCTCCCCCCCTCCCCATCTGTTCAGTTTTGAAATCATGGCAGTCATTGAAGGTATTCCCAAATTTTGATATTTCCCAAAAAAGTTCAGAGTACAGGATCTTTGTGGACTCCGGATTTCGGAAATCTTTCTGGATGAACAGGAAGACACGATAGAACTGAATGAGTTGGATGCTATCTGAGCCGGAATGGTAAAATGCAGCACGCGCTTAACTGCCGAATAACAGCGCAGGGAGCCTGTTCTGGGCCGTAAATAGAGGCTTCTTCAGCCAGCGCTCTGTAAGCAAGAATAAAACCAAACTGGCTGTGTATAGCACTGTTTTTGTTCCAACCCTCACCTACGGGCATGAAAGCTGGGTTCTCACCAAACCGCTGGAATTCAGGCTTTGGAGGTATTTTCGGAAGACTGAGGGGAAGACTCGGCGAGATAGTTTCAAGAGTCAGACAATCCGCAGTTCACTGTGTATAGAACCACTCCAGAAAAGAATAGAAAAAGGGCAGTTGAGATGGTTCGGACAAGTGGAGCGCATGCCGGAAGAACACTGGAAGCAAAGAAGGTGTATTCCGCCAGAACGGGCGGCCGAAGAAGAAGAAGACGACTCCGCAAGAAGTGGGGGGATGATGTGGGGGAGACGAGCCGACCCAAAGGGAAGACATCAGCCGAAGCCCGCAAACTGGCAACCAGCCGAAAAGTCTGAAAATCATTCTGTAAATCCTCAACACCATCCAGGTAGAAGAGGACTCGACTTAGTAAGTAAGTAATACATGACTACCGGTTGTATCAGGTTGTGTGAGTAAATCACACGAAATGGTGAATCTTGGGGGTCGGAATGGTGTGTAGGGAGTTGTAAGAGGGGATTTTAGTATTTATTATGAGATTTCCCTGGTGGGGAATAAATCTTGGGAATCTCGAGGTGTAGATGCTTAGCAGGGCCTTCAGATTTCCATCGGTTGCCTAACAATCCCTGAAGTGGATCCATCGGGCTAGTCCGTAGAAAAATAACAGTTACAACGAACGGTTCTCGAGGGACGGCCAACACGTATAACTAACCGTCCGCAATTGAATTTCGAGTGAGGGCGTTTCGTAACTCGCGAGGGATTTTGAACGTTTCCCTCGTCCCTCTGGAGATGAAGTTCCGAGCGATGAGTCAATAATTGTGTTCAACCCTCGCAATCTGATAAGCTTTCGATTTGGGAACATTCAAATTCCCTCAAAGGCCTACAAGAGGTTTCTAACAACTAGTGATCAGACGCCAAAACGACATTACCTTTCGTTTTAGCTCATAATTATTATTCACTCAATATGACCGTTAGCTGTGTACGACCATGTGCGTACTGAAGCAACATTGGATTTTAGCTCAATCAGTGTTTTTCAGCCTTCTCTTCTCGACTTCTTCAACCATTCTCGGACTTATGTAAAGCTTAAAATTGTGTTAATCAAAACTTTATCTTTCTGCGCTTCAAGTAAAAATATCGCGAACCATTTGAGACTTTCCGTAACTGGCCACAGACAGTGACGGACAGTGAGGTTCTACATCAATATATCGATACGATGGCATCGATTGTCATGAATAACGATACACCGTCATCTATAGGGCACACCTTGGTGGTCTTGGACTCTTTAAACTGTGTTCTGCCTTTTCTTATCTACTTTTTCTCACTTTCTTTGGTATTTGCAGACCCACTGGAAAACCAAGCCCGTTTCCAGTGAAAGAAATAAGAAAACGAGCATAGCATACATACTTAGCTCTCAGTTCTCTCAGGGTGGAATGAGAGACGCATATTGATGTAAACCTGATCCCGTTATTACTCAGGAATTTCCATTGCCGTTGACAGGCTCGTTTCAGACAGCGGATCAGGTGGTTACGGAAGATGAATCGGTGGTGTGTTAACGAAAAAGAAGATTGAATAGCAAGAGGTTGGGTGGGGGTGGGGCTTGGTTGCGGTAGCCCAACGCGGCAAGGGGATGCCTGGCACTGGCAATATAATACACGTAGAAACTCGTCTCGGTTCTCGGTTGAAAGATAGTGGATCGACTGCCGCCCCCAGGGGCCACACCGCACCTTTCTTCCTCGTGAAAACGCGGCCATTTAGATAAAGTGTGAGATCCAATCGCTGGGTTTCAAACTAACAATGTTAGAGAAATATCTCATCATCAAAGTGTTATTTGTACAGTCAGCTTTGGGCTGAAGAGCTGAAAAGTTTCCACATTCAACAATTGGTAGCCTTCAGGGTTATTATTTTGAGTCGTTTGGCACGTCTTCGAAATTTTCTGTCTGTGTAATTGTTAGTCATTTCTCAAAATGTTCCATGAGGTTCTTTACTGAATTAAAATAGTCACACCCATCAAAATTAGTAATGGATTTTTTTCCTCTAAAGATAGCGCAAAATTGATAAAACGAACGAAAGAAATTTCGTATGTTTTTAGGATGTTGGTCATTTTGTTGTCCGCCACTGTACTACTGTTTTTACATTGATGAGCTTTAGTCCCGAGAAGAAGGAGGAATTACAGGAAAAGTCAAAATAGAATTACTTCGTCTAGAAAATTATGGTTACGCGAAATTGTCTCCATCTTAATCAATGCCCTAAGCTATTTTCTCCTTATTGACTGTTATGACTTTACTTATATTCGTTCGAAACATTTAGATATGGTGTCGGATTGGGCCCAAAGTTATTATTGAAAATAATAAAACAAAAGCGTTCTCAATCAAGCGTGACAATGTCGTGGTGCAAAAGAGACTCTCGAGCGCTGAAAGTTTAATGCGGGCTGCTCTGATAGGATTGATTAACTTTCCGCTATACTCTCCTGCTAGAATTCCCAGTCACCGCACCACCCTCATCAACTACCAACGAGATCTTGATACGTATTCAAGCCGAGTACCACTCAGTGATCTGTATGAATTATCTATCAAGCGTTCAAAGTACGTTTAGGTATGAAGATACTGACTGGAAAATGAAATAAATTAACAAACAAATTAGTGCGTTAAATTAGTAGTAGGTACATTGAAAACTTCTGATGTTCGGATAGGAGTCTACTGTGTGCTCCATAAAAAAATAAAAACTCGACAACTTCATCTAGTAGATGTCACATCATGTCTTCAGACTGTACCAAATTGACAATTACCAATATGTCAATCATGTCTTTAGACTTTACAAAGATAGCAAAATTTTTACCAAAATCTTCGACCTACGAAACCCTTTCATTCAGAGGAGTTTTTATGAGGAGTAACTGTAAACCGAAGAAAATTCTGTCCCGAAATCCAAATGCTTAATCTATTTTCACGATTTGGACCAAAGAAAACATTATCGTTCCGTGTCTGTCTGTCTGTCTCTCCTACTGAGTCTGTCCGTACGTGTCTAGTCTGTTCGCATTCCTACAGCCGGCGTCATGAAAGCGCAAACACAGCTAACTTGCAATGCCGCACAAAGCAATGTTGGCGGGTCGTTTACAGTTACCTGAATTTACAGCTACCGAATTTTTGAACCTGCCACAAGTTGATATAGTGACCTACACAATTTTTTCCGTGTGAAATCTCATCGTCACAACAGGGCAGCACCTTATCATTCAATCAGTCGGCTGCACTGCGCCTCACATTGGTCGGATAGGAGGTACCTAATGCAGTGCAGGTCTCGCAATCCCTTCATCACAAGCTTGCGATGTCGTGAAGCCAACTACATTATAGTAACCGGCACCAGTATGCCTATCAGCAGTTGATTAGTTGGTAGACTAAACTAACGACTTGAGCAGAAATTCCTGGGATTATCGGCGACAGTTGGTCTCATTAATGAAGTTTATCAAATGCCATTGTAATCGAAGAACTTATTGGGTAAAACTTAGCTTCAAGTCTCATTTAGCCTCCCTAACTGGTCATTCTTACCCAGTTACTTGTACTAGAGAGTCATCATGTCATCATGGATTTTTTTCAGTATTCAGAGAATCCTGAAAGAAAATAAACAACAAAGATATTCCAAGTGGAACCTGTAAAAAACATAAAGTGAGTGGGAGAACGATGTTTCCTCTTTTCTATAATTGTTATTGCATTCTTCCCTTCACTATGACGCGAAAAGAGGGTAAAATACCATCAGAAACGGGCTGTTCATCACAAACAACATAGAAACATCCGAAGGAAAGATTAAATTTCCACTCACCACTCGTACTTGGTATAGCGTTCATACGTTCCACTTGCCAGCGCTCCCTCTGTATATTTTCACACGTTCCCAGTAGAATGAACTCTTTGGGACAAATTTTCCGAAGAGAGGGGAAAAAGTCGGAAAATGTTTTCCGAGTCTGCAATTAACGCGTGTTCCACGAATATCAGTTCATTTTTAGCTGCTTCAATGATTTTGTTTAACCCTTTTTTTTTTTCAAAGAGGTTCGGTCGATTACATTTCTTTGTAGTCCCATCGCCAGGTCGGGGTCGCGTCGTTTTATACTTCTTACGACTTGCGGGGCGGTCAGATGCCTCAGTGTATTCCCTTTTTTTCCTTTCTCGTCGGGAGCCGCTAGGGAAATCATGAGGGTTGACGTTTAGATTGCCTTATAAAAGCCGTCGGCCCAGGAAGCAACACGTGTTCCGAGATGAATCATAACAGCGATACGGGCATTAATGTCAGAATCCCGTTAAAGATACTCAGGCGAGGCGGTGAAATTGGAGCGTAATGCGATGCTGATTGGATTCTGAAGGGAAATTCGGGAGGCGGTGGCACCACCTGTCAAGTCCCTAAAGCAACATAAAATCTCCAGGATTTGTGTATCACCTTCAAAATTTCTGGTACTGAATTTCAGGTTGGTTCCTTTTGTAGTGTATTCTCTGTAAGGCCTGATGATGAACCCATATGATCACTACACGATCATTGCAAGTGAAGACAGAATCATCTGTCCGAAGGTGATAAATTTTGTTCTGAATTTATGATTGGCAAGTTCAGTCTTCGTTGGTCTGGACATTGTATCTACCGGAAAATATTGAGAATGTAAATTATGATATACCGACTTCTAGTGTCGTGCCATTAGGGTGTTCTACTATGCCTCCTAGATCAGTGTGTTTTCGTTTATTATTTTTTAAACAGTCGAACCTGAATTTGAATTTCACTGTCGAAAACTTGGATTTCAGACCAAGCCTTTCAGCCCCATTTGTGAGGATTCCCCGAAAGGAATTGGACGACAGAGATCGAGTAGGGCGCACTATAAGAGGAAAGTCCAGTAAGGATATAATCCTTTCCTTACAGAAATCCTTTTAAATCTCTGTATTGAATAGGAACCCCTGTCAACAGCCACACCACCAGACGTTCGTGTAAGCGTGATAAATTTATGATTTCAGTCAAGGAAGGTGGACGGCCGGGATTATCCGTTGGATAAATACGGATATCGATCGCCTCGCGCCTTTTATCGCGGGTCAACATAGTGTGATTGAGTAGTCAAGTATTAGTTGCACATTGATCAATCCCAACAGCACTCGGACACCTTCCTTGTGTGTTGGTCAAGTAGGAGATAGAATCGAAGTAATCGAAACCTACATTAGTGAAAAGGTGGTTATAAGAGGAAAATGCATTTATCGTGTAGTCGTGCCTCAGATACGTGTACCTTGGTAATTGAAAAAAGTCTATCAAGTAGGAGAGCACTACATAGTATGTATTAACATTCTACAAAAATATGTAACTATCCAAGGAAACTATACAACTGTACTATAATATATAACCTCTATACTATGTAGTTAGTTAATTAAGCAAAATGCTAATTCGCGATACTGATTGGATATATGATATAGGCCAAACCAGCTGGTTTAACACGACACCAGAGAGGAAGATGAATGAGAATTATCGGCATTAGACATTTGCGCGATACTCCGTGTTTATAGAGGTCCCTTGTCGTTTAACAAAAACTTGAAAGGTATGGTTCAAGATTTGTATTCATTTATATTTACCATACCTGAGTCAGATGTTCATGAGGAGTTTATCAATTATTATGTGGCTCTGAAATCCTTGTGATCGTTGTGATGGGAATCATAACAACTCGTTTTACTTCGGGTTGATGTGCAACAAAAGTTGAATTTTCATTCAATCATGTTCACACCCAAGAAACCCAAAACAAGTAGTTGAAAGTCTGCGAAAACCTTCCATCGACGCGTCTCGACATTTACCACTAATTTAGGATCTGTACTTCGAAGCGTCTAAAGAAATGTGTACCTACCTACGAGAGACCAATCATTTCTCCCCGGTAAAAAGTACTGCGAACCTCGATAGATCCGTACATGAATAAAGATGAATCGTTATGGCTCAAAATTGTATCTTCCTGATGTGACATAGAACATGCTAGACGTGGAACATCGTGTGACAGAGCACCTCGAGTAAGGCAGATCTCCGAAACATGCAAGGTTTTCAGCTCGTTACTTTACTGGAGAGGCAGGGCCAAATATACCTGGGAAAGAACTAACGTCTTCGCCAGCAAATGATAGAACTTTTTTTGTTTTCCTTGTTCTTTTTTTGAAGTTGCGAACTATGCAAGAACTATAAAATATAATTGTGCAGCGTATTAGAGATTCGTGTGTTAGAGATTCATTTGAACCGGACATAGCGTTAGCGCAGGATAAAAAAACCCACAGTCATGCAGCATGGCTATAAGAGCGAATTTTCGAAGTTTTCGGCATCTTCCTCCTCCGCCTAAAATTTTCTGAAAATTAATTTTCGGCCAATGTTTTCCCAACTTGATACCATACAAAATTAAAACAGGAGTAGTTTTACGCAAAGTAAAATTTGGGGTGGAAGGGGGAGGAGGGGGAAATCAAAAATGTTTTGAATACCAGAAGAGTACCTAGGTATTGGATAGGTACGTAACAAATTTTTTGTTCCATTTTTTGCCGAGTAACACCTTGGTTTGTAGATTTTCCAACGCTGAACACGATGGTGAAGTCAGAATTGCGATATCCCATTCCGTTATCAGATTAGAGCAGACGAACTAGGAAGAACATCTCAAGAAATAACCACGTTCCTTCATCTTCAACGTGCTCCAGTTTGAGAACGGAATGAGATATCGCAATTCTGATTTCACCATCGTGTTCAGCGTACAAAAACCTTTAAAATGAGGTGTCACTTGTCAGACTGTTTCATTTTGGGAATTTATGGGTAATTTTCCCCCACTAAAACTCCCCCTTAGAGTGACCCGATTCTGCCCATCTTCGAACTTAGCCTGTCGATTGTCAATACAGATATTTCGTGCAAATTTGAACTTTTTATCTCAATTCTTTCGAGAGTTATCGTCTGGAATGACACATACATATATATATATATATATATATATAATTTTTGGTGTCTTTAGGCAGTGAATTCAGGATGGTCTGAAACGGATTTTGGTATAAAAATCTTTCGGAAATTCGAGTTTCAAAAATTTTGGACCGAGAACAATAGCTTCGAAAATTCGCTAAAATAGGCGAAGATGTAATAGAGCAGAAAATAAGGCAAATTACGAAGAATTTAACAACAACAAAAGTAATAACTACCAAGTAAATTATACCCTGAAGACAAATAAAAATGGTCCTTGTTGAACTATCAAAAATAGAGATAGATTATATTAATTTCTTCATAAAACCATGCCCGGTGCATTAAAGACCTTGAAGAGCGAGGGAAAAATCGGAGGAGAGTCAATTCCAAGAATATCATATTACTCGAGAACACGAAGAGTTCGATGCGGAGTCGGCTATCATGTCAATCGCCTAAAAAATCCATTCAGCCCGGCAATGTATTCAAATACACGCAACAAAGGGAAGGAAAATATTGAAACTGGAGATGCTCGAGTGGAAACAATGTTCAGTGGAGCGGTTCTTCAAACACTCAACAGGTCTTCGCTTCTGAAATTATAAGCGTTCTGTATGTTTAGCTCGTAGATAACCCCAAGAGATCTGGATGACCTACTGAAGGAATTATGTGGAGTTACAACCATGGGAATTGGTGGTTAGGAGAGGGCGTTCAAATTGATGTAGGCCGTCAATACAGGGTTATTAGAGGTCCAAGAGGGGTTGGCCCGAGTGAAGCATACTTCGGTTTGAAGTTATTGATTTGGCCTAAAACGCCACAAATCAATATCTGGACCGTGGGCAGAAGGTTCACGACTAAACGTGGCACTAAACATAAAATGTATGGAAACTAGGCTTGACAGATTACCCAAGTATACAGTCATGCTTGGCATGCAATATCTATTCAATCTATATCTATTCAATAGACCGAAGAATGTTTTTTATTTTACTACAATATACTAAAGACAGTATATTTCTGTTCCCAGCTTCCTGTGGTAACCGCTCATGGATTTACCTATTAATAACTAGATCCATGTTTTAAAACAAAAAAGTCAATGATATTATTTTTATTGAAAGAGATTTTCAACCCCTGTTGAAGGCATCTTTGGATTACAAACACTACAGCCAACTACAATACTTTGGTCTTTCTGTGTGATCTTTCTCGTATGTTAATGCGCATCGCAAGGATTCTAGGAAAGTCCAGCCAGATTTTGATTACATCTATTTTGGATCATCCAAGTGCTGACATTGGAGTAAACATCGTTGAGACGGTGGATTCTAATAAAGAACGCCTCTCACCACAGAACGATAATGAATAGAAAATAGGAGAGGTGAGATATGTCGGACTGAGAGAGTTCAAGAAGCTACAACTTTCACACAGGCTAAGTTTACTGGTCGCAAAGAAGCTTTCAAGGAAATATAAAATCTTTTAATTTAGGTTCGTAATCTTCTACGTTAACAGAGAATCAGGAGTTTGTCTTTTATCTGCCAGAACAAGGTTCATACAGACCTACCTGCTGGCAGCAGACTCTCGGTCCTCTTCATGTAGCTGTGACGAACGAAGCTAATGAATGGCCGGATAGATGAAAAGATTAAAACCATAATTCGAACCCTATAATCATAAACGTTTCAGCCTGATGCAGATCGAGACTGAGCTCAGAAGCAAGCACAATCGCATGCTATACATAGCCCTCGATGAAAAAGAAAAAATTTCCTTTGACTGAGGGGATCATGATTAATGGTGGTCAGCCGGACATGAGATTAGGACTAGGGAGCATGTTCTGAAGCAGGTCTTGGATTTCAAATACCTTAAGATTAACTGCTAGGAGCTGCCGATAAAAATACCACAGTATCTACTACCGTAGATTAGTGTTAGAAATAACAATCAGCAGCAGATTCTCAAAGAATGGGGTACCCACTCCTCTCCGTCAGTGGCACCTAACCCAGAAGTAGAAGCTATAACTCCTTCCTAATATCCAAATCGATACCTAACCCAAAAGTAGAATTTGTATCTCATTCGCTGATCGGAGATATCTGAGACAAAAGGGGGCACAAACCCCTTCGTCCTTGTAGTCGAAGTATGTTTTGAGACATGGAATGTACATTAGAGGGGTACTCGCTGTGGTTCTTGTGCACGAGTTAGATCAAAACTGTTTTCAAACGAACGGGAATCATGAAAACAGTAGTTCAATAACGATTTCCCCAGCCCACATAACGTTCAAAGAATACAAACGGAGTTATTAAAAGATTGTCCTAATTGTTATTAAAAGATTGGACAGACTCTGGTGGAAATAGACAATCTTTTAATAACTTCGTTTTTATTCTTTGAAATGGGTCTCCACGATTTTGTCGTGAGTGATTGAGTTCGCCACGTTCTCTAGTTTACCTACAGTTTTGAATAACTGGTAGGTACAAAACAAGCAAGTGACAAAAAAACGTTGTTATTGATCGCCGTTTTCCCCTTTTAGAATGTCTTTCCAGGGGGAGTCTTTGCAAGGAGCCACAACATGTTTACTAAGTCTTATAACGGAGAAAAGGAGCTGACTCCATGACAGAGAGCGTCCTTGTCTCTATACGGGACGCCTAAAAACGGCTAAGCAAAAGGTCAGGGTGGGAGGCGTCATTCGAAGCCGGGACGTGTGTCAACGTCACGCCGACAATTCGCCTTTTTTCGCCTCATAAATCGCTCCGAGGGAGGCCGTGATAATAAAATCCCCGTTTGGCGGAAATAGGAGCGATGAGAACAGATCGGAAAACAAAGGGCAGTGAACGAGGTTGGAGAAATCAACTATAGTGAATGAGGTTTTCAGGTTGGAATTATCTACCGATTTTCGGCTACGCCGTCATTATTAATTTTTATTCATAACGTAGGATGATTGGCTATAAAAGGATTTTATTTCGTATTTTTATTCTTATTCGCATGTATGTATGTGATACTAACTTGATAACCATGTTGGACGGAGATACGCCGGAATAGTCCAAGTTCGAGACCAACGACGTCCAACCATCAGTTTCCATGATAGCCCTCGAACAGGTGAGAGGATCCCTTAGCAAGACTGATGTATAATAACATAGTGGGTCTACCACCATGCTGAATGAAATGCATTGTATGACCAGAGTTGGCGCGGAACTGTCACCAATGTTGACAGCTCATCAATAACCGGAAGAATACGAATTACAATAAGAAAATCCAACGCCAGATATTCCTTGTACAATACCGTCACAAAAGGGTAGATACCAGTTACCTCGGATTTATTGTAGGTACACGTGCATCATGATTGCGCAGTTGACCTGAGGTTTAGGACGTTGTCCACCAGTGGTTGCTATTTTAGACAGTTGCTGCTCCTTAAGTCAGTAGGTACTCTCAAGAAGACTTTGTACAGCGTTTTATATTGGAACATTCGACTGCAGATTTCAGAAGTACTTTGTATACCAAGAGATACTTCGTGTTAATTGGAGGACTAACTTCAAACGGCAGTACCTACTGATTTTCTTATTTGTGACCCAACAGTTATGAACCCATTGAAGCAGTTATGAACTTTTGGAGTTGCCCGGACCTCAGTCATCGCTAAACTAATCCGATAAACGGGGGAAGGGCAAACTTAAACGATTAAAATGGACTGGCAATTAACACGGGGAAACTTAACCTATTTCTCTACCGATTCTAACTGCAAGGGCCCGAATGTGTGTGATATTCATCGTCCATATACAATACGCCCCATACGTCCCATTGTACGGAAGTCAACTCATTTCCTCCCATTAACTCGACTGTTACCCAAGTGGGAATCCATCCATTTCCACTACATGCAGTAGATAGCGGCTTTGTACATAATCGGTTCTTGTGTTGCAGCCGACGAGTTCAGTAATTATTGAACTGGAATAGCTATAAAGTACTCGTACGTGATTTTATCGGTGTAGGTTGAACAGTAGTACTACTTTACTATAAGCGGAATATCGTGGCACGATGCATTGAATATCCCTAAAGGTTGCGATACGCATCACCATCTCCATCTGTAATATCCTATCACCCATATGTTTGAACCGCTACTTGAACTTCAAATAGCGGTTTGCGGTTCCCTGGACCTAAATTCTGCACACGACCTGGATACTGTACTGGACAGTTAATGTTTAATGAGCATATTGAGGTGATTTTATGCTATAGAACAAGTTCAGTATTACTCGAAAAATCCATCATTTTGTCTCCCTTATTTCCAAAATCCAAGAGTATGTACATATGTGTACATCTGCGGAGGATTCAGCGTGTTTTCGTACCTACGAGTATCTTGCTTTCGACTACCACTCCTTGATGGCCAAGCACGGGCCACGTTCATGTTCCCTGAATAACGGCGAATCGCTGTTGATACGATGGAGTTCTTAGCCGCTAGAGGGCCTAGCTGATTTTCTCGAGTACCTGAATCTTGTATATTTTGAAGTACCACCATACATTCCTCACCGCCTCGACGTACCAAGTTCCAAATTTTATAATGACCTTCATTGTAGCCTTATTTGGCCCCCATAACTTTATATCTTACTCTATTTCGATTAGAGTGCACAACATACTTAAGTGCAGTCCCCTGATATTTTCATTCGTTGTTCTGGAAGCACTTTTCAAGCGTCGCTCGTACTTTAAACTTGAATTGTACCTGTTTAACTGATTCTATCTGAAATTAAATTCTGCTCCTCAATTCATTCTGTAATAAAATGTTTTGGCGGGTGAATTTGAGATAAATGAAAAGGAGTCAGACTCAAAAATCTCATTTCTCCCGGTCTTGGGAAGGGTAGGATTTCTGTTGGAGTCACCTAGCTGATTGAATTATCTCATAATCCTATACAAACCTGAGGGGCCAACAGTAGGTTGGAAGGCTCATTTGGGGTTGAGCCAAACGACGTCGTTTGTAATGGAGGAAAGTTATCAGCGAAAACTCTTCGGTCTCAAAACTGCGGGGGAACAACTTGCTGCTCTGATTATGTCCCTACCTGCTTTTCTTGAGAACGGAAACTTTAGAACAACTAGGAGCTCAACGAAAGTTTTTTTTCTTCCCCTCATGAATTTGGCTTGAGGATCCATGAGACGTTTGTATTCATGGCGACGCTTGGCGTTCATTATCTGTGCAACACGTGTAGGGGGGGGACTTGGCAAGTTTACTGATTGAACTCTTGAACAGATAAAAGTGGTAGAGCTGATTGACCGTAATATTAGGTAGGTAGGTAAATAGAGCTCTCGTATTTCAACGAAGAGGATGTGCTTGTTACCTTGTTCCCAACCGCCATTCCACAAGATCATACTCCTAATCACTTCCTTCTTTACTCATTTTCAATAGTACTGTCACACATGTTGTAAACTTCACCTATTATCCTACCTATTTAAACCTGTTTTCCAACAAAAATCGTGAAGAGATTTCTAGTTAATACATAGGTACCTACATTATTTCATTCGCGATTGAGTACCACTTAATGTAACTCGCTGTCACAGGCTCTAGAACTTATCTATTTTTTCTGTGGGATTACTAATAAATTGTTGATATTATCACCATTAAGATGAGGAGTTTTTGACGTAATGGAACGTATCGTGGTCTGTACCTCTTGGAATATTATATCATAATATTACATTTCGGGCCGAGAGAGGATGAGGAGTTATGATGTAGAGTAAGATAAAACTTCCAAATTGCAATAAATTATTTACCTCGGTGTGTATTATTGAACCGATATCAGTAATATCCTGTGCACTGAGCTGGTGATCCAGTTATTCCACAGTAGATAATAAAGTTAAGCAGAAGTAGTAGGTATTATATGTTCGTGCTATGTGGGTCTTAGCAAGTGGGCGATTCTTATATCAATTCTTGATTGTATTTGTATACCGACTGTTATACCGATACGCTCATCTTGTCTACCAAATGGTCTACCAGCACGCCAAATTTCTGCCCACCAAGGAATGTTCGAAATTAATTTACCTATAGTCTCCATATTTTAATGTGAACAAGATCTAAACACTATTCGACCTTTACCCTCCCTCTCCCGAGTAGCAATGAACTGTCTATATTATCATCAGATGTTGCCTCGACTGTTTCAGTACCACTGGGAGCGGGGGGAGCAAATCTCCCGGAGGAACGACACCTGCTGGATCTGGACCCCAAGACTCCAAGACACCACCTGCAACACTCAAAGCGCTCCAGAATGCCAAGGGTCAAGAACATCCCTCGGTAAGTCCTTATCATTTTCCTTTCTGCTTTTAGCTTCTGGTTAACTAACAACCTCCACCACTTTCACCCTTACATTCATTTTCCCCTACTTTCAGCAGCTGGCCGCTTTATCTTCTGTAGAATTTACGACCTGACAGTCTGAGATTTGCTTCCTTAGTGAAGCATCACCTCCACTTGTTACTCAATGACGGCAATATTTCATGTAACCAACTAGTTTTAGGAAATTGTACCAATGAATCGTCACGGGATTCTCTTCGTTTTTGTGTGGTTGATTCAGTGTAACATTCATTATAAAAGCCGATTTGGGAACACAGTAGCAGCAACTCTTTCATTGAAGCTATTGAACTAAATAAACCAAATTAATAAATGGATTCTTGATCGTACTTTTACGCTGACATTAACTGATTTTTTCGACGATTCATCTTCACTTGAATCTTTTTTAAGGAACAACCTACAAGTAAATGTCAGGAACTAATAGTTAAATTAGAGACCTGAGTTGATAAATAGTTCCGCACGGATAATAATGCCGTAAGACTTCTTAAGTCATAGCCCCATGAAACATTGATGGGAAGCTGCAAAATGACACGTAAATATCCTTTAAAGCCCCCATCTGAATAATTTTGCATTGTTCAGAAGAAAAACGACAGGATCTTGCTCGGTGGTAAGTTTTTCACCTTGTTTGATACTATCTTTGCTCATTTAAGCAATAGGGGCAATATTTTTTAATGTTTGTGTTTTAAATCCGAGAAAATGCTGATTCATGATTCAGGATTATAACCTCCCCTCCCCAGATCACTTTATTCTTTATTGTGCCACCTTGTTGGTTTTGGTATACGAGGAGAAGAGTTGTAAAATGATACCACGCCATATAAAACGTTAAATACCCCATTTTTTGAACTTGTGTCAAATTTTGGGAGAGGGGACCTTGGAAAAAAAAAGATAAAAAAATCACTCTGGGATTGGGTCCACATCTTTTGATTTCCGTGATCAGCCTTACTAAGCCTTCTCAGATAGTATAGAATAGAGAATGTGACTGAGTCCACTTTTTTCAAATTTTTCTTGTCCGTGTCTTTCTAAATTTGAATTAAATGCTTTCCCAATCGGTATTGAGAAATAAATAAGAATTGATCCAAGTTTAAACAAAATAATACTATTGGAGGGCATTTATCACACCAAAATAGTGGGCTGAGTTTTCTGAAGGGATTGGTAAGGTTTGTCTCTATTATGAGAGTAACCTCTAGTGCTCACGTGTTCTATTCAGTGGCCTTATTCCAGACACTCGAATCTTGTATACTATTTCATCATGACTACACCTACTGCTGTTATGCAATATTTCAGTGTCATCTCCCAGGTATACCTGCACATCCAACCATACTTTATCCACGCTGGGAGAAGCCTAACATAATATTATGATACCTATTAATAACCAGTTTCCTCTGCAGAATGCCAAAGGTCAGGCAGGTCAGGCGGGTCAGGGGCCTGAGCACCCCTCGGTGAGTGGTTCTTTCTACTTTTAGCACTGCAAAAGAAACCTATGGCTAGAAGCACTTGTGCTATCCATGACTGCTGTCTTCGTTTTCTCTGTAGAAACACATGCATTTTCTATAGTTGTCACCGAAGCACTGTAGATTCCTCGTTACTCGCCTCCACCTTGGAAAATCCCTTCGTGATCTGCGAGGGATCTGTGATTCAAGTGAAGACAGAATTGTGGTTTACTATCTGTTTATCAATATCTATAAGTGATTTCCCCAGTGTCCCTGAAATATGAATTAAAATATTATTATATATCGACTATTCCCTCACAACTGTGCAATCGGAGAGTGTGAGGTAAAACAAGGACGAGATTAATCATATTCATATCCTAAGATCACTTGTTAAACTGAATATATATTCCAAACACTCTTTGAAACAGGTTTTTTTTCTTTCTTTTAATAGTAGACATTGTCGGCGAAACTGTGTAGTTGGTGATAGAAGTAATCTTGTAAAATACGCAGCCACAAAATTATAACAGTTTGGATCATTTAACATACTTTTCTTCTACAAGTCGCACCAACCATTCATTTTCATAGATTCGATTCGAAGCAGTAAAGGTAAACTTTTCGTTTTTGCCATCCTACATCAGAAAATCCCTCTTTCCTAACTTGTCCGTAACAATATTCTAATAAAATTATAATTACCTACATATTTACTTGAAGGAGATGCGCTGATTTCGTCTCATTTGAAGAACTGTTGAACCTTCTACTCAATACTGTGTACCGGGAACAGGTCTGCAAGAAGCGAGGAATCGATTCTTCAGATCATTTCCGATCGAAAACGTCTCTTAGCAGTTTTCTTTTAAACCCCTGGATTTCGAGTTTTTCGACTTTTCAAGCCCCCCCCCCCCCCCCCCCGTAAGTCACGTTTTTCCGCATAAAACTGACCATTGAAAAGTTTGTTAAGTTTCCTTTCAGAATATGCTATTAATAATTTTTGAGTGGTACAAACCCCTGAAACTCTCGCTTGAAAATCGGAATTCGGCGAACCTCAGAAAGTATTAGAAACTTTAACGCGCTCTAGCTCAGAGAGGGCAGCCCAAATTCCAGCTTCAGGATCTCAGCTTTTCAACTAACTGTATACTCATTTTTTATTTTACTGTATTAATTGAGAGAGAAAATGGCATTCGAATCCAATAAAACATGGGGTTTTCAAAGAAATCGAGTGTTTTAGCGTGCTGTACGACTCTACTCGATCGACCCATGAAGAGTAGTTAGATAATATCATTTTCCTCATAATTGTTGACACTGAGTAAAATGGTGACACTCCTGATTCATTCTGACTTATTAAAAATTGATTTTTTGAGAAAATCTTTCATTTTTTGACATGAACTTCTCACCAGTTCTCTTGCTATGCTACATGTGTTTATTGAATTTCCCAATTAATGTATGCTCCGATTTACCATAATTATCCAAATCTGTCCTGTGGACTGTATAAATATGTTAGGCTCCACGGAAGGCAATAACGTGGATATCATGGATAATCTAATTGGAACATGGATATTATCATATACTAAAAGATCTCAAGGAATTAGATATTTAGATGCAACAACAGCAATGAATGTTTATCAATATTACTAGAAGAATTTCACTGGATAATCACAAAAACTAGAATAAAGAACATGATCACAGGTCTTTGGTTGGTAGGTAAGCGTCACACATGTAGATCTGGCAAAACATCATTGTAGGAGGTGGGGGGGGGGACCTCTCCGTATCACACATTTAATGTTGACAGTGTGAGTTCTTCTTGCTCCCTTTCACCGTGGTTGAACCCCGACAATACAGTCAGGTAAGTACCAACCAGCCAAAAATGCAGCCGACAATTTCAGCCTCTTCTAACACGTGATATGTGCCTACCTACCTTTTTTGTGAATTTCAAATTCGTCCAGTTTATCATGTTGGCAACCAGCCGTATTCGATGTAAGTCTACCCTATGCTAGATTTATTGGGTGGATCTGAGATGGTAGTCGATATTTCCTTAAGGGGGCCTATTCTACAGGATGTCCCATGAATCCTCCTCCCCTCTCAATCGTTATATTGCTTAGAGGGTGCAATGATGACATTCACGTTATTTTCGGTGTTAAATCTGAATCTAAAATCGCAAAACTATGGAAAATGTGTGAGTTAACCACTAAAAAAGACTTTTTTCTCGATATTTGGGTCAGATTATGGTTCCAGGTTCTACACTAAAAATGCGATGAAGTTTCTTGCATACGTGTGCTTGGAAAAAACCTTTCCTAAAGAAAAAAATAAGGGGAGGAAATCAGTC
Organism: Leptopterna dolabrata; assembly: GCA_954871275.1. Lineage (NCBI taxonomy): Eukaryota > Metazoa > Arthropoda > Insecta > Hemiptera > Miridae > Leptopterna > Leptopterna dolabrata. The sequence continues at coordinate 18,366,450 of OX940977.1, forward strand.
TTGGGATAATGTGTTTCCCATTCCTAACTGTATGCACTGTTCCAGTGAGATAAATATCACACCCCATAGCAATAGAATAGAATCTGTGACGTCCTTATCTTCTCACTGCTTTACGAATTCTCACTTCTTCCTCACTCCCTCCCCCTGAAGTTCAGGGTTGATAACTCGTTTCAACTTTTCACTGCACTGCTATCATCCTCAAAACAACTGACATTTTCTTGTCAGCTGTCGCCAGTAGAATGTCAGGGGTCGAAGCCGTCCGCTCCCTCAGCAACCTCCCACATCACTTTCCAGTAATTAACCTTATAGCGCTTAGCCGTAGCGCAATTTCTAATTTCGAAATGTTAAATCAAAACCACAACCTGGAGTAATTGTATCGGTCTTCTGACATAATGTGGTACAAGGGATGAGAAAAGTGTCTCTCATCACAATTCACCGAGAAACAGTTCCTCATCTCCGGGGTCTTTCTCCTTAGCCGCATCTTCAGTTGCCTACGAGCTACCCTCTCTGAAAAAGCTTCCACACATTAATTTTTGGATATTTTCCTCGCAGTAATCTCAGTTGGTAAACAAATTGAATTTTATTTTTAGACAATGAAAAACGTTATAGAATTTGAAGGAATATACATCCCATGAAACTAATTGAATTGAAAACAGTAAGTTCCGTAAATTTACTGAGATCTTTCATCACTATAAAACTCGAAGTTTTATGTATGTACACTATTATATTGAGTGGATGACCAAACGGCTGAATAGATCTTGATGCGGTTTTTCCGGCATGCTCTTCAAACAGCGGCGGGAAACGTGAGCTAAGTGAATTTTTCCAAATCCGACTCCTTCATCGTAAACTCGGTGGTTCTTCGCGACGACAGAATGTTTACGTTTCGCTGTAACTAAGAGCGTAACGGATGAGCGCTGTACAAATCTTTGGAAGCGGTTTCGGACGAAACGGGATTTGATGGAAATAGATTTTCTCGCTGATTCCGACGATACCAAAACGATTTCTCTGCGAAGAACCGTTCTTCTGATGTATAAGAGGATGTAGGGAATGTTGCCTGGTGGCTAGCATTATGACACTCGGAGTTCCGTGTGTTCACCGTGCAACGCACGGGTAATCCTGCTAGTTACTTGATGTAACGAGACCGGAGAAATATTATATTCATCTTGCAAGGATGTAAATAACAAATCACTTGGATAAATGTGTGTTTTCATTCAAACGATTTATTTAAAGCCCTTCCTTTGGATGATAAATTGTTCTCATAATCACAATAGGGATTGTGAGTACTAGTTAGTGAAGCTATGCGTTCTTACTATCCATGAAATTTACATTATATAGAATAATAATTATTTAAACACAACCAGTTTTACGTGAAATTCTGAGGTACCATTAAGCTTGCTGGCCATAATATCAAGTTTTATCGTAAGAACAGTAACAACGCTAATTCAACTTGAACAGTGGGCAGTTATCATGAATTTCTCAGTAGTTTGCTATATGAGTTAGACGGTCGAAGGACTGAATCGGCAAACATGCCTCCTTCATATTTTGAGAGCCATTAACTTCGATATTTCAGAAAAGAGCGGGAAAGGGGCCCTGCTGTTGCCTGTGACGTAAGCAAGGGAGATGGCCAGTTATAGTCATGTGACGTAAGCAAACGGCTTTTTTGAAACGCCTTTTTCTTTTACTTGCTTTTCTTCATCCATAAAGCAACTTATCCCTCAACTAAAATAGCTACCAAAAGTGTTATTTTGATGATAGCCCATTCCACCACTTTTTTCGACTCTGAGGCGTCTGAATTAACCATAGACCAACACTGAATTGAACAGCGGTAATTCCACCATCTAATGGGTAGAAAATAAATATCAACCACCTACGAGTATGCATGCACAGCTATTTTAACCCTGACTATGAAATACTACGTTTTCGTGCAGAGCTCACTCGAGGTGAGTTGATGGAAGCGAGGAGAGTCCTGTTGGAATCTGCTTTTGTCGCCGTTGATACTGATTCGCGATTCGTGACTTTTTAGCTGGTTCTCTTACATGAAATGGAAGCGTGAAAAATGAAAGGCTCTTCAACGCACTGATTAAAAGCTTTCAAAACATGGATTTGGGTGCATCACCGAATAATAAAAGTTCCCTCTACAGCCAAAGTGACTATAGAGGGGGGGGGGGGGGTTAGGGAGAAAGCAATTACAGTTACTAGGGGTTGTGAAAAGGAGGATGGTAGCTTATGTGGGAACCGTAATACGTTACCAGTACTTCCTGTCACAGTTAATATGTAATAGAAATGAAGAGAAGCATTGGCAGAAAGCTTGTAGCGAGGCTTCGCCACATACTGCTCTGGGTGGAGCTTGTAGGTGAGCGATTTCAGGCTGGATTTCATTTCTAGAAGCATAATAAAGTGCTCATATAGGTATTCGTGGAACTGTGAAGCCAGCTGTACCTGGATGTAAATGGCGTTGCCATCAATAATATTCGATTCTTCTGTGTGGCGAGTTGTCTGCTGACAAATCATTACAGCTTCCTAATGCTCCAAAGCCTGATCCTTATCAGCGTCAGTACAACTGATCCAATGTAATGCCAACCGTATGAGGCTCAGCCAAGAATTGAGTTTACAATTGTATGAGGCCAGGGTCAGTAAATGTCCAGCGAAGTTATGGGGAAAATAGAAACGAAGCTATTTAAAGGTTGCCTATTTCCACTAATGCGCGAAAAATACACTGTTATACAGGTTTCTGTTATCAAACCAAAGTAGAGAGAGTTGAGCTTATATTTAGTCCCAAAAAGTGGAAGTTGGTCGATTGGGGTTGGTTGTTAATGTGATAGGAGAAGGTAGCACTGTGAAGGGGGTCGATTGTGATTGACTGTGGAAATGAATGAAAAAAATGTAAAGGAAGGTAGGGTGGAAGGGGGGGGGGGAGGGGGCTATTGTGGAATATAAATCATTCAAAGATTTATCCAACGAATCACTCTTAATAATGCCGAATTTTTCAAATACTTCCAACATGCTGTCTTTCGGGCAGACATGAAAGAACTCATCAAATTGTCTACCTGTTAGATCAGAATTGAAGATGTGACTAGATTCATTCAATTGACGTGCAAAGGCCGAATAACCTTTATTATCACTGAAACCTTTTTGATGTCGTGTCTAAATTTTCTACCAGTTTAACCACAATATTCCACAAGTTTAACCACAATGTACACACCACTTTTGTCTTGAACATTAATTGTATCTTTAACTGAACGTAATGAAGACCTAAGATTATTTTTAGTTTTACATCCTACTTTGAACCCTTTAGAATTTAACATTTTACCAAGTTAGTTAACGTTTACCAAGGAAATTTGTAATTAAGACAAGATGTTTGAACAGGAAACACATCTTGTACAGAAAATAGTGAACCGCTGTAAAAAAATATATGTGTACATGTGAATTAGGTCCATTTTTGATGGTTGTAAGTCGCCCATTGTACAATATCGAGACAGAAAGTCACGTTCTTTCGGTCGCCCCCAATTACAAAAACCACCCTAGGCAAAAAATTCTCACATCGTACCTATCGCCGAGGGTTAAAAAGGGCCCGCTCTCTCACACACACGAAAAAGGCCCTTAAGAGCCCCAGAAAGGTTGATAATCCCAGCCGTGGCATTCCGTGACAGCGTGGGTGAGTTAAATTTTTTTTCTTCCTCGTGATGAATCGAGACGTCTCCGACTTTGACGGTCGGCGGTGACATCTTAAGGGAAAAGAGTTTTCTCCTTCTCATGTTCGTCTCACGGATAACGTCAATCTTCTTATTTTTAGTAGAGAAGTAAACATAATTTCAAGTGAACGCTGTTTTTACTGACTGAACAGATGAACACTCGTTTTTAAGGGGGCTGGAAAAGGGGTCCATATGAGTAGGTGCCCTGCATCGTAGTTGTAGACAGTCATCGTATTAGAAAAACCAAGTACTTACTTGATTTACTTTTTTCAAGGTCTTAGACTGATATTTTTAATTTCTCAATGAAACTGCCTCTCATACAAAACTGGGGTTTTCACAACAGTGAAGTGAACTTATGCTTAATGCATACCTAATTGTCTCTTTCTGGTTGATCGACTTTCATGAAATTGAGATTGGTCATAAATCATGAAGAGCCACTCTGTGTTGAGGGAGTTTTTTAAAGCTCCTAGCTATATAGAACTGTGAATATTTGCGTGACGAATACTTGTACAGATTGCCTAAACTACTTTCCTAAGAGAAGAAATGAAGCCTAAGCAAATGAGTACTGTTGTGATATCCCCTCAGAACCACTCCTTGTAAACCTGCATTAGATCTCGCAAATAAACTCGCAGAAGTGGGGACGAAAGACGCAGGAGCACCGAGGAACCTAGTGGGGTTCCCCACCATCCTCAACTAGCTGGAGGATGGAGGGAGACAGCCCTCAAGGGCTATAAAACTCGTATCCTTCGCCTTTCTAGCCATTCTACGCTCTCCTCTAGTCACTGAATACTCTCTCACCTCGCTCCTCCTCTCTCTCTCTCCTTAACCTAAAAGATCCTGGAATAGGTGACAGCCTTGAGTGTTGGAACCTGCCAGGCAAATGCTCCCGAAATGATCCCGTTGAATTGGTGACAGCCTTTAGTGTTGGAATCCAGCCGGGCACACTCATCCAAAAAGATCCCGTTGAATTGGTGACAGCCTTTAGTGTTGGAATCCAGCCGGGCACAACCTTACCTCCTAAAAGATCCCAGAAATATGGTGAGACAGCGTTTAGTGTTGGAACCAGGCTGGGCACAACCTTATACTGCCCTTAGTGAATTATCGCTATACCTATTCACTACAAGTACCTACCCAAGACACTCATGTTCAATTTACGAATGTCGAAGCTGTTGACGGACAGATCCGGGGTGTCCGAGCGGGCTAGAGCGTCCGATCCCCGCCGTTTCGCGGCGACTCGTCTCGGGCTGGCACCAGTTATTCCAGCTTTGAAAAGCTTGCATTTGCTTACCCGAACAGCGATTAGCTCTTCACCTCTGATAGAAACATGTGAAGCCTACTTACTGGGACCAAAGGTTGAAATAAATAAGTATGTTATATTTTTCAAGTAAAAAGTTCCTCCAAGATGTATGTCCATTTGGGTTATAAATCCAGGGTTATATATTTTTTTAAGTAAGTCGTTTAAAGTAAATCAGTTATCAGGTATGTGAGAACTTAAAGTTTAGTTTGAAAGAATAACTCTGATCTCTTCTACTTTTCGTTTTTATCTTCCTTTGTGTTCAGGTGTAGGTGAATGGCTGTTGTTATTTACATTAATGAGATGTTTTCCACATTTTTGATGACATTCACGTACTGTCACACTACCTGCTCATCTGTGAGGTTGAAAGTAGATGAACTGGGATGAAGATTACTGTAACAGTGGTCACACACCTCGTACATATGGACCATATTTCGTTTGATCCATCTTTTGCAACGTGCAGTGTTTCACCTTTCCCAAACCAAAATCCCTCATGTGGTCAATATAGGTACCTATATAAGTATAGTATACCTGTTTCAATTCATTTGTCTCATTCTAAAAAAATGTGTACATACCTACCTAAAAAGTTGTACCTCGAGTAGATTCAAATATGGAGCTATTGACCGAAAAGTTGCGCTTTATACCTGGAACCGTTTATTAACCCTCTATCTTGGTTCTTATCATATTTTCTCCCCTGCTAATCACTGAGAACAGTGTTAATCAATGCTGTTAAGCGGAAAGTGATTAGAGCCCTACCTTCAGTCACTGAGACAGGTACGTAGGTACTTGCTGTTTATTAACATTGTTCGATATGTAGGTCCTAATAAAGTCTTAGTTCCTCAGTAAAGTCTCGTGACCTAGTTTTTTCGGGTCAACCTATAATTCCAAGTCCATGAAACATCCAATTTTTCCTTGATCTTACATGAACGAGAGAGAAAAACTCAGAAGATGAAGTAACAACGTAAAAGCACCAACGATTCCAAGCGACTTCTCGTCAACTACTTTTCCGAACTTTTGCGAACAAGCGGGAAGCTATCATTTCATTTTGCCATTGGAACTGGGAACCCAACCGAAACACTTGTAAACTTACGGAGTGGAACTTCTGCTCAGCCTCAGGGTCTCGGTTGTACCGGACAGTTGCGGAAGAGAACTTTTCGAATGACATCAACTCCAGGAGTGACGTAGGTGGTGAATAAATTTAATACAGGTACCGGCCGTAGTACAGGTAGTACAGGTTCGAGTGAAAGGTGACTTCATGGTGGGGACCACTTGTTTTGGGAACTTGATTACGGACGTGGAACAGAGTTTTGGTCAAAATAACATACTCAGCGATAATTCAGGTTGGAATAATAATATTGTTAGAAATCAGTGGAGGACCCATGAAATGTTCCGGAAGGGTGGAGGTCGAGGGAAAGTTTAATAACCCTCTTTCCCCTTTTAACCTTCAAATACATAGGTACGCTTATTCCAGAACCCCCCATCACGTATATTTTTTAGGGAGGGGAGGAAAAACTTCAATAAGCACGTTAGTTCCGAAGTTAGTTACATGTGAATTCATCCGGAGTAACAATGTCGCAAGGCTATGGTCAAAGGGTTTCAAACATTTTTTTTCACCATTATTTTTAAGCTACATGAACGTCGTATTCGGTTGCCTCACTCCAGAATTTATTATAAATGGCGAGTCCCAAATTTCCAGATCCCTACTGTTCAACTCGATCAATTAAAATTTCAAGTTTGTAGGGTTGTGCATAATTTCGAATGAGAAAAGGGGTTAAAAACTGAGGGGAGGCAATAGAAACGACCCGAATTAAATGAGAACATTATATTTACCTATACATTCTTGGAGATAACGATGGACAGATCTATTAGTCTCTTTATTCCATCGATACTGATTCGTCCATCGTTATCCCCAAGAAAGTATAGGTGAATATGTGCTCATTTAATTCGGGTCGTTTCTATTGATACCAGAATAACGGACTGCTGGAATAGGTACTACAATTCCATTCTCTTGAAGAAAGAAGTAGTATTTAAGGATTACCTTGGTAATACCTTACACAAGTCTTGAAGTAACTCGTCCATTTCTAGTGTACGTTCCGAGGCCCATCTAAAATTCCATCCTCACTGCATATATCCTCATTCGTTTAATTTGGCATTTTTTAGGTACGTAGTACCCAGAGTTTTTTCGTATGTGGAATCAGAATGTACTCGTATTTGCGGGAATAGCACTAGCAAGTCGAGTAAAAACATGTTGGCGTTGATTTGAAATATTGCAAATTATCATGCAACTCCTTGTCACCGTGGATACTCAGAGCTCAAACTTGTTGGTGGGATATTAGTATTCGCTGGTGGGGTGAAGAGAGAGGGGTGGAGGCTAATTTGCAGAACTCGTGATAGTTACGACTTGTACCAACTTCGTCAGCACTTCGATCTCGCAAGTACCCTCCTCCCTTCCGCTTCCATTCAATGAAATCATGGCCTAGTTATACCGTCTCGGTCGGTAACTCCAAAAGAGTTAAGTAGCAGGACTGGGCGAGAGCCCCGTGAACTCACAGTGAGTTTCTGTTTATAAGATAAGACTCCCGACCGCTCGACAACAACTGATATTCACGGTTGTAGAATACGCGATGACAAAGTGAGTCAAGGGGAGGCTATCGGGTTCGTGACGCCAGGTCACAATAACACGTAGTCACCGACTCCGGAAATGGGATGAGGCCGGATAAGCAATACAAAGGCGAGAAGCTCGCACTCTTTTCTGCGATATCAGTCCAAATGGGGACCCTAAGACGAATAAAGTACAAGTCGATATGCCTTCTCGTAGGAAGAACTTCGAAAAACTTGAGGAGTAGCCTGTGCGGGCACGAAACGTGGGTATCAGAACGTTACGTAGTAAAAATCATCTGCCAAGTAGTTGTAGTAATCGTCAATATGTCGCAAATTGGATAATACATAATATAGGTAAATATTATAAAACAATGTAGTGGAATTGCTGATGGGTTGGTCAAGTGATTGATACGAATTATGCAGCCAGCAGACTAACCAGATGGTGCTAGGCAAGTGTGGATGTCCTATTGCCTGATCATAGCTGGATAGTGACGTAATGATCCAGCATGATTGGACTCTTGAAGGTGATGGAACAACCTTGAGGACCGTGTTGCAGGATGCTATTGTAGATTCACCTCTTTCGTCGAACTTAAGGTCGTGGTAGGAATGAATCTTGAATTTTTCTCTGGGCAAAAATTTTTTTCAAAAATTTTGATTTGTTTATTTTATGATGATCGCCCACCCGTTCATGAAGTTGTGGATGCGTAGACGAAAGTTACATTTCAGTCTTAATTAATCAACCTGGACCCAATTTAGGGCTCAATCCGCATCTACCCTCCGAATGTCAGCTCATAACGACCATTCTTTAGCGAATATTTTTGCGCTTTGCAAGGACTGACGGACACAGAACTGCTCGCCAACAGCCATGTGGACACAGAATCGCATTTGTTCAGGACTTGGTAGGAACCTCAGAAACAACAGACGCTAGACACTGTTCTAAACTATTGAACACCAAATTAGTGAGGTCCGACAGGGCACTTTGAAACTCGCTCTGGGCAAATCCGCGGAGGAGCTCAACGAACACCTTGGCTCTGCATTCAGATACAACCTAATATGCTGTTACCTTGTCAACATACAACGAAAACATTCATTTAGGATGAAACGCTGGCAACCTCGGGAAAGGTCTAACAAAATATTGTGTAGTCTGTAATGAAATATTGAACCAAAATGTGCTCAACAAATTAAATCAGCTAAGCTCCCCCATTTAGAGAAAATGATTAGATACTTGCAAGATTAATAAAAACTACTCGTACAACGGAAGAGCAAGTCAAAGGGCAGCAACAATTCATCACGACCTTATGGTTTCCCCTTCTTCCGCCATAACCCAGAGCTTTCATTTCGGTGGCCATTTCATCCCTGTTGAGCCCGCCAGACGCACATTTATTTTCCTCGCTATCCATTTATATACGGCTTCTTCCCTACGTTCGGCCCTCTAAAATTAATTGGATCCCTCTCCGAAACCTAATGACCGAATGTTACGCAGTCGCCCGGACAAAGTTCATCAGAACAAACATTTTCATAGCTATGAAAAAACACACTTCCGACTCACCCCCACCATCGAACTCATCAACAGCGAAAGCGAGTCTACTGGTCGTTCCAGAACCGTTTCGAGCCATTTGGAATCAAACACCACTCAACTCACCGGTCGCAGTTCTCCGTTTTGAAAACTCCTTTGTAGGTAACTGATCTTCTGAGTGGGTACAAAGAGCGCCGATATCGACATTAATTTAATAGTTCGCTTGTCTAATATCGGTTTTGGCATTATTTTATTGCTGTTACCCATAACTCTGTCGTCTAATTGGTGAGAGAGAAAAAAATATTCACAATAAAGGTATTCAACTAGACTATAGAGAAATTATTTTTCTCCGCTTCAGAGAAAATTATTGAATCTTGTTTATACCTTGTTATGTTTCTGGGCTTAGAAGTATGTCGGCTTGGATGACAAATTTTGTATGGTACTAGGTAGGTAATCGCTGAATAAATTTACACACTACAAAGAAATTTGTTCAACGTTGCTTCCATCGATTAGTTGACTGACTAACCCTATTTCATTGCCACAATCATAGTCATGATGTGAGGTAATGCAGCAGGTCTTGGGGAAGGAACCGTGTCGTAAAATCACTCAGGAAAAGTCGGCTTCGTCCCTCTAAGAACTCATTTCTTCACACAAGTTCTCATATCATGCGTCTGTTCTAATGATCCACGTCCAAATTCTGTTTACTGTTAGAACAATTATTATCAGAACTGATGACGATCGTTACGCGTGTTATTTCGTTATACGAATTATTTCTAAGTAAAATTGCCGTAGTTAATTCGTTTTAGAAAACCAATTTAATTATCGGCAAAGAAAAAATGAAAGTGCCGGCGTGTTGTAACACTGAACACTTTCTGGGGTACGAGCACGATGAACTGAAGGACAAAAACATTATACTCGCTAATGTGATGAACTGATAAGGTAATCGTTGGACTTGCAAATGTGATGAACCGTTTGGACTCAAGAATGATGTGATAAAACAATGTCCTCCCCGCTGTCAGATAGACTACCTATTCTAGTGGGTTACTGTTTCGAACAAAAATGAACCTCTGTCCTTATTAAAGACATTTTGTTCTTCCGCAGGCCCTATGGAGGACTATTATGTGAAATAATCATGAACACACTGATGAATTTCTCTGTAAAACCATTACAGCTTTCTTCATCGGCTATAGACAATGTATACTTTGGTTCGTACTCAAACTTCATTACAAGTCACATCGTTCTTCATCTTACTGAGGTGTCCCAACGTGGAGCTCGGTTTCGGAATCAGAGTCGAATATCACTAACAAGGTACCAAAGGAAACATGAGAGAACAAGCAGAGCTGAATATCCGGCCGATGTCGAAGTTGACGTTTGAATTCGACATGGGTTTCGCTCATTAACGCCTTGATGTTTCAGTTATTGAGTTCGAACACTTGGAAGGCAATTTATACATTATGTCTTATTCAAGTATTGACAAGCGCTAATCAGCTTTGTATCGAAGGTATATACATACCTCTACGTCATACACATTGGCTCTCTTATATTGGCATTCAGGGTACCTCCATACAGGAGGCTACCAACACAAACCATCAGTCAAACGGTTTTCCGTTGTTGCAGACAGGGGCCACTGATACTGTCGAAGTTTGCGGTGATGACTCGAGGTGGAACGAATGGTTCGGGTGTGTGGGGAGAGGGGTGTTACCCTAATGATCATTCGAACAATGGGATGTGATGAGCTGGGCTTACACCTCTCCCTTCCAGCCTTCCCACTGAGAGATTGATTACTATTCTGCCAGTGTAGATGGAAACAATCCGCGTGGTGGGGGTGGAATCAGAGGTGACTCGATCAACTGCGAAGGTCTTCAACTGAGTAATTTTCCAGGCAATGAAAACTTTGAGCCGTCAGTGACACCCTCCAAGAAACTGTTGCTTACCAAAGCACTTGGCCTCCACCCGATAAATTCTACTCTAATTTGAACTAGTTTGGAAGAAAGGGCCTGTCAAACCCATTTGGCAAACTCCGTAAACTCATATGTGCTGCCCAGTGTCCACCCCATAGACTTGAAAATTGCTGGGGCGAGGTGGGCAGTCAAATCTACGCTACACCTCAAAGTGGCATTTTTCACAAGCTCCTTTGCCTATCTTAGGTCACGGAAGTAGGACAGAAGTTTCTAGTTCGGACGCAATCATTCATTCGTTGGAGATTTCTTTCGATTTCACTGCGCCTACCCTTCCTGTAAGTCGCATGGGTGTTTTCGTTGAACAAAAGCTCATTTTTTCCCCACTTTCCCAATCTATGATCTTGGGTGAACCATTATGCCGTTGGTACCTATATATCCTACTTGAAACCTTATCACCCCACTGTGTTATTTACAAGCCGTTGTTACACACGTCGCGGAATGCTAATATTTTGAGCGTAAATCATACCTATATCAATATTCACAGTATAACTTTGAAACTTCTTTCCTGCCGGATTAATATTGAAACTTCTTTCCTGTGGATTAATATTAATACCTCCAAGCCAAATTGCAAATTTAATTATGTACTACAATAATGGTTCACAAACTTTGTCGTACTCCGACCTATTTGTAATAGGAGACCTCCACAAGACCTAATGGTGTGTGCATGTACGGCAACTGCAGTATGACCAAGTTCTAAAGATACAATTATTATGTTAAATGTCACATCAAACGGCGAAGGAATCGAAACATGTAATTTGGTGAAAGAATAAAGAAGTTCTATTCAGCCGAAAAGCTCTTTGTTAAAACTTTGAGTTCCCCCTTTACTTATCAATATTTCTGAACTTTGGAACCCATTTTTCAAATTCTCGGTGAAAGTTTTCGTTGAAACTACCAGCGGTTCTCGCTAGGACTCATACGACAATTATTCTGGTGTTTCTTGGAGCAGAGTTCTTTAAATCAAAGAAAACAGAAGTGTACTAGGTAGATAAATATCTGCTCCAAATCTCTATATATTATAAAAACGAATCTCTGTGAGTGAGTCTGTGAGTCTGTCTGTCTGTCTGTCTGTCCGTCTTCCCACGGCCTAACGGCTCGACGGATATCGACCAAATTTGGCACGAATATCCAGTAGGCTCCCAAGTTGTGCAACGTCGCATTTTTAATTCCCTGACCATAGCGGAACTATGGTCGACCATGGTCAACTCCTGAATGGCTTGACGGATATCGACCAAATTTGGCACGAATATCCAGTAGGCTCCCAAGTTGTGCAATGTCGCATTTTTAATTCCCTGACCATAGCGGAACTATGGTCGACCATGGTCAACTTCGTTAATTGAAATGGTAACCCCTATTTTTTATCGCGTATTCGTAATCTACGTGAAATTCTATCTACGATCGACCCTTCGGACTACCCCCGCGGTCGACCATAGCGCATCCATGGGCCCCTCCATGGTCGAATCCCGAATTGCTCAACGGATATCGACCAAATTTGGCACGAATATCCAGTAGGCTCCCAAGTTGTGCAACGTCGCATTTTTAATTCCCTGGCCATAGCGGAACTATGGTCGACCATGGTCAACTCCTGAATGGCTTGACGAATATCGACCAAATTTGGCACGAATATCCAGTAGGCTCCCAAGTTATGCAACGTCGCATTTTTAATTCCCTGAACATAGCGGAACTATGGTCAACCATGGTAAACTTCGTTAATTGAAATGGTAACCCCTATTTTTTATCGCGTATTCGTAATCTACGTGAAATTCTATCTACGATCGACCCTTCGGACTACCCCGGTGGTCGACCATAGCGCATCCATGGGCCCCTCCATGGTCGAATCCCGAATTGCTCAACGGATATCGACCAAATTTGGCAGCAATATCCGGTAGCCTCCCAAGTTGAACGTAGGCGCATTTTTAATTCCCTGACCATAGCGGAAATATGGTCGACCATGGTCAACTCCTGAATGGCTTGACGGATTTTGATAAAATTGGGCACAAATACCCGGTAGGCTATGGGATTTTTCCGTCGTTTGTTGGTTCCACGATACTGCGTACAGCGAATCTCGGATAGCGAACGAAGCGAGCGGTCAGGCTAGTATCAAATTTGTTCTTTGATATCACTCAAATATTTTCAGAAAACTACTACCTGGTGATCTCCTGAAACTTCCATTATCGTCTCTGTTAATTTAATCATGGTAATAATTTAGAGGAAAACGTTTGAATGTGAAGAAAAAAATGGGACGTTGGTGAAATTGAGCATTTTTGCATTTGACATAGTACCAACTCGTAATTTTCAACGCTGGTTCAAGTGGTGATGCTCTCAAGACTTCATGACTTGAAATAAAATTAGAGAAATTAAAAAAATTAAAAAATTATTCATAAAATGAATAAGCAGTAAGTATAAATTATTTTATACTGGCCCTGGGTTAAGTGTTGCCGGGTCGCGGTGCTATCTCGCGCCACCTGCACAAACTGCTACCATTTATTCGGCGCTTAGCAATGAATGGTGCAAGCTCGTTATCATAAAATATTACTTATTGGTTTATTTTCAATTATGAACCATTGGAATCGAGCATGAAAAAAAAAAAATTCTTACCCCCCCTCAAAATTTGATGGTTTACGTTTCAAGGTATGTAGAATCCAAAACTACAATAAAAATATTTCTGTCTGTCCGCCGTACGCCGTACGCCGTACGCCGTAAGCCGTACACCTTACGCCGTGCGGGCCACTTTTCTTAGTTACCATGAAAGAAAATTGATGAAATTCGGGTTATAGGTTCCGTTCGGCGTCTAGTTGGTCCTCGAAGCTCGACGTTACTGTGAGTCATCTCTAAGGGGTTCAAAATAGGGGTTGAAATTTTCAAAACGCCTATACCTTTTTTTTTTTACGTGAATATTTTTACGGTTTTAAATAGTTCTTGAACTTGCGAGTTTTTTAAGACCATCCGGAGCATCGTACGTCCAGCCGTTCGTTCACAGTAAGGCCCCGAAGTTTGCACCGACAGGCATTTTCGACTCCAGTGTGAATGAAATTGTATACAATTCAAACCAAATCTCGTAACCAGAGACGCGCCCACAATAGGAAATTTGGCGGTGATGAAATCATTTTGTGTTTTCTTTTCAGTTTTGGGTGACGTGAAGCCATTTTTATTTTGTGTAATGTACTGACAGTGGCCACTGTCGATTTTCCTAGTGGAACATGTTCAAAAACATTTCTACGTACGAGTACAAAAGTGGACCTGCAAAAGCATGTGAGAAGAAATCTCTGAGTGCCGAACTTGACCTGTTTTCACTGCACATACCTACACTAATTCCTTCTCGGGGAGGAAGGCCGAAGGCTACGATCGGCTCCTTTCGTGCACACTCGGCAACCCTCGGCACTTGCGGCTCGCGACAAGGAAAGAAGAAAAACGATGTTTTGAGATCTACGGATTTTTACTGCAAATTCACTTGCATGACGTGGCTACCAACAGATGGACCTGAGAGGTTGGAGTGGCTGTTTTGGGCCATGGAAGAATAGACTTATTCTGTTTAGGTTTTCAAGTAGGTTCTTCGTTCTTCTGAGGCTACGTTTATTTTCATGCTGTTGCTTTCCTAGGGTTGATACTTTTATTCTTTTATTTTATGATTTTTCTCGTGTTTATTTTCGAACTCAAGTGAATTTCTAGTTTGTGGTGTAGAGTGTTTGAGATTATCCATGGAGCCAAATCCACCTGTTCACACTGTTATCGAAAATGCAAAAGACTTACCTATGTAGAGATACGTTAGACTTTGAGCTTCAAGTTATGTCTCATTCACAGTAAAGAAAATATGAAATGATCATTCTACCTACTTAGTTTATTGTAAAATCCTTCTAAATTCAATATTGCCGAATCTACTAATGTTTTCGGAGGTCAAAATTTATGCACCATCAGTAATAAATAGATGCATTTGTTATTCACGGATGAGTAAATTATCAATAAACTCATGTACCTATTGCACGCAAAATTATTGGTGGAATACCGCGATGATACTGGTTTAAGTACCAATCTACTCATCAATCAAAACGGATGAGTAAATTATGTTTTTCTACCAAGGATCCGAATGTCCGTACTATCTGTATATGCCTCTAAAAATCCGCAGAAACGGAAAAATCCGTAGATCTGCCAAAACGTACACAGCCCAGAAGTGCAAGTCTGCCGACTGTTACCGAGTGCGAACGAAAGAAGCCGATCGTAGCCTTCTTCAGCCTTCCTCCCCGAGAAGGTAGTCACATACACCACCTTGCAGTTCGTGCAAGTGGCGCGAGCTAGCGTCGCGAACCAGCAAACTTTACCCAGGGCCAGCCTGTCCTATCACATCCGATCTTCGTTCGCATTAATTTCCATAGTTTCCGTTGAATCAATGTGGAATGACTGCATCCAAGAGACCGCTCCAGCGGATTAATATTCTGAACCTACCCCTGATTCCGCATAACTCTTATGTAATTATACCGTATGAGGCATTTAATTTGGAAACTGTAAATAACATGACTCGCGGGGTGGTAGGTAGAGCAATTTCGGTTGCGAGGAGAGTTTCCGCGTTGCAGAATTAAGGAATATACCGAGTAATCAAATATTTCTAATCGGCAGTATTAACCCTCCTCCGACACTCTTCGAGTTCTTGGCACATGAGACACCCCTGGGTCGGGAGCGACCCATAATAATAAAACTGGCCTTATCGTTTAAAAACCATTTATTACGGGTTTGAAATTAATATGAATGGTTCTTCTGTGAATATATTTATTTTTTCATTGAATATATAATCAATTGCAGACCAGTAAATCACAGACCATTAAATTTTTAGACCATTAAATGATCAATTACAGTCTTCTCATTATTAAACTTGAATAAACTTCAATGAATAACACAACAGAAAATTTACCATTATAGGGATATAGAAGACCGGAAAAATTAACTTCAATACTTACAGTATGAACGAATAACACCATTATATATTATGAGCTACAAAAATATAATAATGCGTATCAGTCTTCTCGTACAGTAACACTCATCACCTCCTCTTATTTAGAATTGAATGATATGCGAAAGAATAACGCCCTTTAAAAAAATTACATAGGAATATAGAATTGCAAAACGAGAACAAACTGCCATGAAAATACAGTCCATACCCATCAATCCAATCTTGATTCCCCTGCCTCTGCCAAACAATTTGGACAAATGCCTAACTTATGCTCCCCACAAATTTTTTTTTTTGCAAAGTTTACACAGACAAGTGCTTTTTCTGTCGATCTTCCATGGGCAGAAAACACATCTAGCTCGTTCTGAAGTTGAAGGATGTCTGGTCGGGAGCTCTGCTTCGTCACATCTAGCATGTTTGGAACTTGAAGACCTTCTGGTCGGGAGTTCCTCACCTTCTTCTTCTTCTTGTAGCTGACGATCCTTCTGATTTCATCTTCTGTTATGAAACGATAAGCCATGATTGCTAGAAAACAGAACACAAAAGTTCAAAAACTGCCGTCTACACTCCAGAAAATTGTGGAAAATTTGGTAACAAATTTTCCCCCGGGTCATGCATGACCAACACTATGCCATATCTCAGAAAAAAGATCATTGAGGTAAAAGTACGTGTTAAGGTACTTACCTGTTCCCCTCCGTGGCTCAAGGACGACTGACTGGTAGGGTAATTTGGCCCCTCCCCATCATAGAACTTGCAGAGGCGCACACACGCGCAAAAATTTGGGCTCTGGGTCACTCACGACCCGGTGGGTGTCGGAGGAAGGTTAATGTGTGTTTCTGTCGGCATACATTTAATGAATTGCATTGTTACCTCCTTCATTCTTGTGCCTAGATCCAAGTACCTATCAGTTCATCCCTGGATTCAGTTTTATCAATGAAAAATGAATCAGTAGGTAGGTACTGTCAATAGTACCTACCGTATGATTGAACAATTGGTAGGTATGTATTGATCGCGTTTCTATTATCATTTTGAGACATCGGACATAGATCTCCCTAATCGTCCATGTTACTGCTTGCCCGGTAGGTGCCAGTTACGTTTTTACAATATCAGGATGTATATTATGTACAATCTCAGGATCTGGTTCAGTTTTAGATGTCACCTCAGTAGTACATATCGTGTTTATTTCTATACAGAGAGATGTTACAGGTGACATGTGTACCTGCGTTTTATTTACGTCCAGAAAAGTGAGGTGTAGTGTGGGATAAGAGCTCTCTGAGTCCTGTTCCAAACGGCCTGACTGCTTGTTCATAAATGAATTCCATCGATCCCCCCACCATCGCGATTACATTTCACTACGGCCGACGAAAAGCGCCAGGGCATTTTTCACTCGAGTTCAAATTACACAGCGTGCAATGCAATGAAACTGCAATTTATAAATAAAATAAAAACACCAATGGAAACGATGCGACCAACAAGAAAATGATATGGTAGGGGAGTCAAGGGAAAAAAAGCGGCTGAGGCGAAAGTACAAATCGGAATATAAAGAGCACATAAGTCATTTTAAAATTAAAAAAAGAACTTTTACCTTGCTCAATCTTACCGTTCCTAATGTAAATTTTGCCGAGTAAGTATCTCATTATAATGGCTGAGTATCTCGTTTTGCAATACCGGAATATTGTTAATCTGAAAGTTGCAGAACAAGTACTGACACAAACTGTATTACAGCATCCTTAAAAAACCCTTGTTCAACACTACTAGGTACTACGTTGAAACTAAGTTGAAGATGATCACACACCTAATAGATGATCATACACTAATCATTATACCCATTGACAGTTTACCTACCTAAAAGTTCCATCACCTCTGTCCAGGGATCCCTCTTCCCCCTGAGCTTTTTTAGGATGCAGTTTTTCCGAGTCCGTCAATGAGGATTCGCTGTGCACTTGATGGTGATTATAGATCTGAAATCGAATTTCCCGCAAACTGGACACAACTATATTTGAAATAGTTCACGTTCGGCCAACCCATGAGTATTTCTCCAGTTATAAATTTTTCATTTATAATTGACTCCTCAGTAACTAGTTTCGTTTTTCGTAAAATCAGGAATCCTTCGCTTCGAGTATTAGTGTTGAGCCAAAGTTTTTCTCCCCTTAGGAATAATCCATTTTGACGTAGCTGTAACGTCGTAACATGGAAGTTCTATTTCAGTTAATTAAACTTGGGCAAATATTATAAAACCAAGCTGATAATACGAGTATTATAGTTATCTTCCATCCAAGTTGACCGCAGTGTTGTCTTCTATCGCAGTTGTGGCGTTTCCTGTATTTTTATTGAACATATAGATATGGTATTTCAACATTGAGATATATTTTCATATTATATTTTCTCTTCCTACTCGCTTCTAAGGTAGTGCTTACTATAATAATAAATCACGTGCTTATTAACGATCGCTTCTATTTGAATAGCTTGTATTGTGAGATACGAGTATATTTTCCTAGTTAGGTAGGTAAGTACTTCAACCTGACCAAAATTGTTTATATCCTTCTAATTATATCTTATTATCGGAAAGAGGCAACGATCTCTATTTTCAGCGAGCATGTATCATTAACAGTATTTTCATTCTGGCTTTTAGCGAATTTTCGGAGAAAAAAATAAATAAATAAGGCATTTCAATGGGTTCAAACATTCTTAGTGCTTACCTAAATGAATTTTTGGAAATTTTTTTTCGATTAACTTCCGTTTCAGAGCATTCTGAATCTCTATAAATTTTGATTTGTATGTTTAGCGCGCATGTATGAGCTATACGATATCAGGCCTTCGCCACGAGACAAAAAGTTTTCCAAAATGTAATTAATGGCAAATGAAAGGGTTTGTTCGAGAATAAGCAATTTTCAAAAATGAATAGTGGGACGAACTTGAGTTTGTAGGGGTCGAACATCGCTAAGCGTCAGTTAAAACGGCTAAAAATTGCCAAAGCTCAATAGTTTCAGTAGGTAGAGGTCGCGCACAATGAGTTGGCTTCAAATTAATATGATAGTTCACATGGAAACAGACAACCAGACTTGAGACCACGATACCCCCTCCACTCCACCAACAGGCCACTAGAAGCCCCACCCTTTCCCATTACCGATGAGGGGGGAGGGGTCCCCGAGAACTTGGTCTGTAAAGAAAAACGGAGTTATTGAAAAAATAGTCTATTTCCACTAATACACGAAAACCACTGTTATACCGGTTTCGGTGATCAAACCATCGTCAGTAAAGTTTGTTACTGACGATGGTTTGAGTACCGAAACCGGTATAACAGTGTTTTTCGTGTTTTTTCGTTTTTTCGTGTATTAGTGGAAATAGACTGTTTCATCAATAACTCCGTTTTTCTTTGAAACGGATTTCGTCGCGAGTGATACAGTTCGTAGCCTAGTCTGTCTTCTGTTCGCCGAGATTCATTCAGGCCGAGGCTGTCACATTGTGTATTACCCAGTGTTACTTCGAAAATTCGCTCATATGGTCATGCTGCATGACGTGAACTTTAAAATTCATACTGCAACAAATATTGTTTCTAAATTTCCTTTTTTTATATTACTTACTCTTACTAGTCGAAAGTACATACCGATTATACTAATTCAATGTTATATTGAAACCATTTCCTTCGAAAATTCAGTAAATGCGAGGTATTTTTTTCTTTTTTACCTATTCACTTCTAATATTATTAGCATTTTAGATTTTTTTTCTTTCTTCTTGCACCGTACGACTTTCTAGTCTCTATTTCGCCTGGTTTCTTTTGAATGTTTTACAACATTCAAATTCAAACTATCGGTGCCTCGTGAATTGTATGACACTATACCTAGGAATAAATTATTATGGCAGTATTCTTTAGGTCGGTGATGGAGATAAACCAGTGTAAGTCGAGAAATTATTATACAAATCATAACAAAAAAGGGTTTTTTTAGGTTTTAAAAATGGGGTTCAAAGTTTTTGCATTATTTTCCATTCAGTGTTTAGTTTCACCCCAAATAATAATATTAAATACATAGGTAAATAAAATGAATGAATGTATGTATGTACCTGTTGAAGAATAATCCTAATTATAATTGTAATTCCAACAGCTTTGAGATCTCCTGTTTTCTGGTCTTCGTGTGTTAAACTTCACACCTACAATAGTTCACCTTCTCCAGCATTTACCCCTAGAAATGTTTTGCTTTTTTTCCCCGTTTGACGGCAATTTTTGGACCACCGAAATCTGGTTTCACATCAACTTGGATTATGTTTATAGATTTTAATTACTTCTAATTTTCTTCCCTCATAATTAGATTTAAAACATCGTTCGTGTTTATGGAATGAGCAACAGATCTGCATGCGGCTAAAATTTAATTTCCGATTGGCCGAGCTTTCAAGAATACATCGATTTCCCTGTTCTAATCGAAGGTCACGTTGTGATTTCCTTTCACAGATGGCCTTCCTTCAGAGCCGATCCATCTCTCTGGTCGACATGTACATCGACAACTCGGAACCCAGTGAGAACGTGGGGCAGATCCACTTCAGTCTCGAGTATGACTTCCAAAACACCACCCTCATTCTCAGGATCCTAACGGTGAGTCGCAATCAATCATTGATGAATAGGCAACAATAATAATAATTGATGATTATTGGTTATCAGTCGTCATTACCACCATTAAAAACGGAGGAAATAACACCGCGTTTTTCTTGTTAATGACGGGGTGAGTCAAATTCAAGGCCAAAATCCACAACATGGCCATATAATTTGGTATCTAAAGCACGCCAGTTTATTTATTTTTTATTTGTCAATTAGGTAAGTATCTAATTCTTTTATTTCTAGCAATCTTAGGAGTGTAAGAAATTGTTATTCAAATGCGATTTGTACGTTTCCTCGAATATTTGCCAAGAAAATACCTTTTCCTACACAAAAATTATGAGTCGACTGTTTATTGTTTTCCTGTACGTACACAAACCCCTGCGTAGACACTGAATCCCTACTGGTGTACTGAATTCCTACTAAATCAGGGTCTCCCTGACTTCGTAACGCAGTTTTTTGCGGTGGGTACCTGTCTACCCATGCGCGACCAATTCCCACAAGATTCGAAGTATAAGCTCTCTTTTTTTCGGCAATTACAGTTCGTACATAAATTATATGCATTTCTCCACCACAATACACAATACTAGTACAGTATTAGTACAGTTATAGACTAGTACAAATGTCTCGCAATATGTACCTTACTAATAAAAATTTCTCACAATATATATACTTACTAATACAAATTTCTCACAATATTATAGGTACCTTACTTATGCAAATTTCTCACAATGCTACATTTGGTTCTCGACTTGATCCTTATTCTTACAGTTTGATCAGACATGGTACACGAATGATATTATAAACTCTGAAATAACACTGGAAGGATCTACGTGGCACGGTATTCTTGAGACCATATTGTGCACTAAAACTAAAATAATCCCTGCCTTGGAATTTTTGTATAACGTATTATATATAGTTCATTATATTCACAGAAAATTCATTCTTAGCATTGTTTTTGTAATAATAACCTCAGCCTAGAGCCACCGCCTCATCCTAAATCCTGTACTAATGCACTTCGCACGGTGAACCATACATTTCTTGGTACTCAAACCGCATAATATGAAGGCCGACACATAGAGTATAATTTATTAGCGAACTACAATGAAGAACTAGATCATGAAAAGATAACGTGAATAAATTGCAGTAGTTATTTCTTTCACTTCTTTCATGTACAACGAAATAACCATGACAGGTGCCCACTTAATCGCGCACTGGACTATGAATTGCTTAAATTAATGTGAAAATATTGAATATGACGATTCATTATTATCTAGTCGTTCACCATTCAGTTACTATTACCTTCATAAGACAGAAATAAATAACCCCTTGATTAGAAATAAATAAATAAATGAAACTTTAAAAACACGCTTTTATTTCGAAGCGATCTAAAAAAAGAATTAAATACCTAACTTCTTTCTGCTTCCCGGAAACATCGGAATTTTTTATATGACTGAAAGTAATTAATTAGTTAGTCATTTGAAAAAATTAAGTTTAAAAATTAGTAATTAGTTAATTAATTAATAAAAATATTTTTATTATTGATTCATACATCAATGCACGAATCAATTAATGCAAAATTCCATCTTCTTTTTAATTAATTAATTAATTAATCATGTAATTAATTAAGGTTTTTATGACTGATTCATGTGTTAGTCTCGAAGATAGATGACTGCGAAATTTCAGCTTCTATTTAGTCAGTTGATTAATTAGTGATATGACTAATTAATTGGGTATAATTCATTATCTTTTTTTTATGTATTGTCATCGAAGACTGATAGATGACTATGCAAAATTTCAGCTCGATTAGACATAGGGCAGTGAGGGAAAAATTGATTACAAGATTTGGCCGCCGCTGCCAGCGACAGAGCAAGTTAAATAAATAAATAAAATGTAATAAAAAAATATTGTGTTTCTGTGAATGAGGATGAGTGCTTCCCAACACAAGTTCTTGATCGTCAACCGCGTGGTGAACCTAATAAATTGCACCGGCCTGACGATCAGTGCACTCTCACGCACCCCATTATCGGACAAAAAGCTGGAAAAAAGTCGATGTAAATATTACAGGTTTGATTTCTTGGACTGTAGTGTAACAAAACACCTTGTGACGAAGCGTACCTAATAAGCACCCAGTTTATCGCGCATTCCTCTGTGAAATGCTTGAATGTAAAGAAATTTGAAAGCTTATTCGGAAATGACGGTTTCCGTTGTGAAAGTGAGCTTAGTTGCACGCAAGCACTTCGTTGAATTCTTATCGCCCGAGTAATTGCCACCTATTCCATTCTTGGGTGATTAGTGGATACCAACTCCCTTTGCATGCATGACTTAAATCAATCAAGGTCTAAGTGCCGCTTGAAATTTTTATAAGAACAATAATTTGTAAAGGTGCAGTTCAGTTAGCTGAAGGAACAATACTTATTGTGATAACTATTATCTCTGTCGGTTCAAATGTAATTCCAAAATCTTCAATTTGTTAAGTTTATTTTATCAGTGTGTACAACTCATTATTAATTCGATGCCACTATTTTATGAAATCTTGTCTTTGAATTGAAGCATTAATTGTAAAACAGGATAGTAGGTATTAACTCTATAATATCTCCCCCTAACATTCAAAACATGTTGGGAAGGCCTCCTCGAGTCTTGAAAATGATCTTGAAAATAATTCACCCTCCCCGTCTGCAGAGAGATGGCTGCTATACCACGACAGCTGCCAGTAGAACGAGTGTTCTTACCAAATGTTTTGCCTATTAGCGGAAACACTCTCCTTGTATTATCATTATTCATAAGGCTTTTACTTTTAATTCAACCTGTACTGGGTACTTTTTCATCTGTGTTCTTGCTTTCATACCGAGCATTATCCACCTCGGGGATGTATCTCAAATACAGCACACACATCCGATTCTGTTGATACGTCAGATTAAACCTTGGAAAAACAAAGGATATGATTTTTAGCTCGGATTCCCTCTCGCTTCTTGTTCCGTTCAAAGCTGCTATTGTTGGGAGATATGAAGATTTGTTTGATCGTTTATTTTAGGTTTTTTAGGTCATCCAGGATTACAAGGAGATAAATAACTGGAGAGTTTTTGTAGCACTCCGGAGTCTGTAGACATCGAATCGAAACGGAACCAAAGTTTTGCCGTCAGTTGAAGTTGAACTCTTTAAAAGCATTACAGGATGAAGCTAACAAAGATAATGGCAACTAGGCATCACCTTAAAGTGTATTTACCTTTAGTTTACATCGAATAGGTAGGTATTTGCAGGAGTCTTACGCGTATATCGATAAGTATCTTAGTAAGTTGGTGGACGCTCAATCCAAATTTAGGAATTTTCTGTATTTCCATTCGTAACGCAACCTTCCCATCGCACAAAGTTCGCTTGTTCGCAATTACCTTCGCGATGTGTTTAATTAATTGGGAACTGGCCCACGCAGAGGTTCAAGAATTGTTCGGTCAAGTTCCGAATATTCCGAATATTTTGAAGTTTCGAATATTTCAAAACAAGAAACGAATTCACGAGGCAACGAGTGCGGAATTCTTCATGATTTTTATCCGATTCACGCACACGTTGATGTTAGCGAATTTTCGAAGAAAAGGAAGCTATTTTTTGTTTCTGTTGAAACACATCTTTAAACATCATGTTGTGTTATGAACAAACACTATATTATATTACAACGTCCCACAGAAATTTAATACCCATGAAAACTCTTTTATTAGAAGTTTCGGAGAGCTGCGAACTTATGAAAATTGCAACTTTTTTCACCATGTCCTGTTGACCTTAATGGGTTGTAATTGTAGTGGTGGGGTTTTGCCGTTTGAAATTGTTTATCCATTTATCCATTGGCTTGTTGTGGTTTCTAAGCCCATTTATGGCCGTTTAACGGATGAACTGCTCTTTCTGAGGTCTCCATTATGTTTTGAAGAAAGAAAATCTTGAATTTCATCTTATCATTGTCTTGCAACAGGAATCCCGCGGTACTATAGCCTTATGTTATTTCACTTCTGGACTGTATTTTCGTCCTGACGCGACTCCGGCTCTTAAAAATGGTGGGAAATATTCCAGCTCGGGCATTGTCGACTTTTTCTCTCTTCCTCTTTATTTCATTTTGTCTCCCCAGTTCGTCGCTATTCGAAAACGTTAGCTCGCCTGTGGTGTTTTCATGGCAGGCCAGGAAAAATATCTCTGGCTCTCCATTAATAACGTCTCCTGTACTCGCCATGACATGTTGAAATAAATCCTTCGTAATTTGTAGCATCAGGCTGTGTATCGGAATATTCCCAGTTTTTCATGCATACTTTCGTAATATGATTATACATTTCTTCGTCAAAGTATTAGGTACGCCATCCGTCTTGGTATCCCGTCCCGGTATGAGACCAGTTGATAATTCCTTCAGTAATACCTAGTAAAATTCTATTTCAAGTTCAAGTCCAAATATTATTACCTTCTCGTTCTAAAATACTTTTTCTTGTGTAATAAATTATTTTCTGTCACAGGTGCCTCCCAAGCATAGGATGGAAGTTTAACTTTGTAATAAAAGGGGGCCATATCCAACATATTATATGTGGACGATATCTAAATTTTATGTGGAGATGTAGAAGAGATTCTTCCAAGAAGTGACGTAAATAATGATGTTTCGAAACGTAACATTTTGAACTAAGTATTAGATACTTGAGCAACTTCAAGGTTCTATTCGGGTGTTTTTATACTTCGAATCACTGTGATTCCCTTCACGATTCAACTCGTGTAATGTAAGGAATTGAAAGTTGGGTTCCCTCCAACTTGAAAGTGTTCCCAGCTGCTGGTTGGATTACGGTGTCGTCTTTTTTCCTTGAAAGTTTACTTAATCCCGTCTAAAAGTTTTAGACAAACCACCAAAAGAACCGTTTGCAAGGCGGCGAGAAAGAAGCTGACGGCTTGCGCAGCCGCAAAATCCACTTCGGATATCGGGAATCGTTTTTCCCCAGTTAGCTCTAAGAAATGAGCGATCGGTGCTGTACAGCCGATCTCTTTGGCTACCCATGAAACACAGTAAATGGACGTCTACACGCTCTACGTTTATCACTGCTACAATTCGGAGCCTCATCCTAGCCGACTGAATTTCGGATTTTGACAACGCTATCATCAAGATTTTTGTTTATTATTTTCAATAATGAAAATAATGAAAAATTAAACCCTCCCCCCCTCCCCCCAAATGATCGTTTCCGTTTCAATACGTAGAATACGAAATGGAATGGGGGGAAAAAATCTGTCCGTTCGCCCTACTTTACACTTTCCTTAGTTACCGTGTGTATAAAAATTAATGAAATTTGGTTTTTAGGTCCCATTTGGCGTCTAGTAACAGATACCACCCCACAGTTAACGCCCCACTCATACCACCACAGATACCACCCCACTAGTAACAGATAACGCCCCACTCATAACAGATACCACCTTCTACGTTCAGCCGTTCTCATTTATCGATGCCGAGACAAACAAACAGACTGACACTGTTTTATGATATATTATACTATTTGAACTAAATAAATAAATGGAGCCAACGGTCATGTATTTTAATATGCCTGTATCCCCCCTTCCTCAACTGATCAGAAACCTTCCCCAATGCCAACCCTAACTGCCTTTAACCCCCCCTCGTATCCTATGAACACTCCCTACCTGGTTAGAAACATTCCTCAATGTTCACACAACAAATTCCCAAAGTTGCACTCCAATTGGTCAAGTAGTTTTGAAATTTCTGTAGACCCCCCCCCCCCCTCTCATAACCTGTACCCCCCTCCCACTAACATCCTGATTGAAGTACCACTTGAATGTACTCGTCGAGCTGAATCCAGAATCTAATTACAATCGGATTTACGTCCAACCGTTCAAAGTTATTATAAGCATAAACGTCCTCATAGAAGTTATAACACGTTTTTTAGTAGTATTTCATTCATACCGTTTCAACGGATGGACAGATTCAAATGCGGATTTTTCATAAACCTTCCCACATAAATTCTGCGTCAAATGGTACCAGCCGCAACTTTCTACGTTCAGCCGTTCTCAATTGATGCCGAGACAAACAAACAGACAAACAAACAGACACTGTTTTATTATATGTATATAGATTTGGCGTCTAGTAGTCCAAATGAAATAATATGGCAGAACAACCAACTCGATTTCACAGTAAGGCTTGATCATTAGCATGTTTTATAACTTGGATACTTGAACACAGGTCTCAGTATTCAAGCAAGTATACCTTTAGTCCTATGCTGTGTTTCTACACACCACTCTCCACATCATGGGTACCACAGGTAGAATTGATTTTAATGGCCATATTAATACTTCGGCCAGTTCTAGTCGTATAAGCTTTATCAATTTATAAGCGGTCATGGGAGTTACGGTGAGGCTTGCGGTGTGTGGACATGCGGTTTGCGGGAATCGGTTGAACCACTGGGATACGGAATGCGGTTACTGTTCTCAACCATAGTCCAATTTGTCCCTTAGACAGGATTTAAACAGTTCAGAATTTCTCTCTGCATGTAAATTTGTACCATTGCGCCTTACCTATACAGATATTACGAAGGGGAAATGTTGGATACCTACCCACAATCTCCTTTGGCTTGGAACACCTGTAAAAATAGGCCATTATGTGATTGAAGACCCCATTCCACCGCATTGCCCACCGTGGCATTCGGTACGCAATTGAATACTAACTCGTATTGCTCACGCCCCAGGCTAATAAAAGATGAAGTGCCAAAATCCAGACCTCGTCAAGTTTCAAGATGTTCAGTTTGAAGATGTTACAGATGTTCTCCAAATTTTCATAATGAAAAGAATTATTAATTTGCACGCATGACAAAGTGGAAGAACATTTCTCAGGAATCGTGCAAACATTGATCAAACAATAGTACTGATTGAAAAAAAATCATCAACATGCGCGTGAATCAAACGGCAAAACTTCATCATAGTTCTTACAGTGGGAATCACTGATTCAAATCGCTTTGGATGTTTTGAAATTAGGTTTCCTGTTCTCAGGTACGTTCCCGCGGAATGAAGGTGTTTATTGGTACATAACCTTGATAGAGATCTTCGGATCTAGAGTTTAGTGCAATCGTGTTTCACATGACTCAGCTATAAACATCGCTGGAAAATGCTTGATCCCACCAGTGAGCCAGTTCCCAACTAACGTCTACTTTTACGCGCGTCGCTATTTCGAGAGCCCTGGAACCGGGATCTTGTTAGCCTCTTCACCAACGGTTCACAAACCTCTTTCTTGCCTTATTGGAGCACACCGCACACCTTATATTTTAGGGTGGGCAGGTAATAACTAGCAATATTCGCCATAATTTTCTATAGCACGTCACCTACATCCATTTTCACTCACATTCCTGCTTTCTTCTATTAAGGTATCTTTCTATTATCGGGCGTTTGAGATTTGACAACGATAGGGATAGGTTAAAAAAACGTTATATCAGAATAGCAGTATTACACAATACTGCCACAATCGAACGAGATTTGTATGGGTCAGCTTTTTGCATTTTGACCCTGGAATCGGGTGCAACACTCATTTTCAAAAAGTCGTTTACCTCCCTACCAATACTAATAAGAAGCTCGAAATTCCACCAGGGTAAACAGCGAAATGGATAGCACACAGGTAATATTATGATATCTAAGGTCTGACTTATTGGTGCTGACAGGCGTAGGAGCTAACAAAAGTAGCACAGTAAACAGCAAAAGGAACCTCTATCAAATCTCAGGTGCAATTTTTTTTTTTTTAAGTTTTCACCAGTCTGATACCCTACATCATATTTTATTTATGCACCTTTTTGGGAAGCTCTTACCGCAGCCGTTCTGTTGCAAAAAAACATAACCGCGCGGGTTCCCCATTGATTTGCAGAGATAGGTTCCACTGGTTGCTGTGGCGTGAGTATCTCGCCCAATTCCACTATATTAACGGCAGCGATTCATAATGTATCATTTTTTGTTGATCAGAAGGACCTTCAGAGGTTTTTCAGTTACGTCTGCCCACCACGGACGTCTGCGTTTTTAGCATTCGTTGAGAGCTCCGCATTTTGAGAGATTTCATTCTGTTCTAGAAGATCCGTTCATGGATACAGTATTTCAGCCAAGTAGGTAGGTATTCTATCTAAGGTTCTGCTTGCGAGGAAGTCAGCAGTATAGTGTGCATGAACCGAAGTCGGTGACTTCATGAGCTTCTGGGGCTGTGTTGAATAGGATGACTACGCCATTACTCTTCGACTCCTCCCCAACCCTCACCACCAACCCTTCTGGTAGGTATTTGGATCAATGAAGACACAATGTGATCACGCCATCTTATTTGTCTCCGTCATCAGCGTAATGAGACGGATGGACCCCTGCGAATAAACGGGGTCATTCGCCTTTCCTTATCCTTCCTCTTCCGACCCAACAAGCGAAAATATCCTCCTCCATCGCCAACCGTTTAAGTATTCGTGCCAGAAGACATTTTATGGGACCTTTTGGTATATATTATTTTCAATAATAAATCTTTGGAATCGAGCATGGAAATAAATACCCCCCCCCCCCCCCACCCTATTGTACAGTTTCCGTTTCAAGGTACCATGTAGCAGAATGTATGTCGAATCCGAAAATGGCTTTTTTTTTTATTCTGTCCGTACGCCGAAATTCGCACTTTTCTTAGTTACCATGAACCAAAATTAATGAAGTCGGGTTTGTAGGTCCCTTTTGGCGTCGAGTTGGTCCGCGAGTTCGGCGTTACTGTCAGTCATCTCGAAGGGGTTGAAATTTTTTGAACGCCGTAGCTCGAAAACTTTCAATAGAAGGTTATGGATTTTTTACATTTTTAAATTTATCTCAAACTACAGAATTTTTTGAGACCACCCGGAGATACCGGTCATTCGTTTGCACCGAAAAGCTTTGTCAACGAGTGAATGAAACGGTATAAATCCGGCCCAGATATCACTGCTAGGGAACGCCTGATTATAATCACGGATGATTGTAAGACATTGAATTGGTTGTTCTGCGATACTATTTAATTTGAAGAATTTTATTTCTTTTGAATTTTGTTGATACGTATTTCGGCAACTTGAACGAACGTTGTGCTTCATGAATAACAATGAATAATTATTTATTGAACTATAGAATTCCGCGTGTTTTTATGAAACGGTAATTCCCGGGCCGGCTCCCGTACTCGATTTAGGGCTTTCCAGGAGAGAGCCCGAGGGTGTTGACCACAGAAAACCGTGATCTACGCAGAAGGGGCATCTATACAGATAAATAATAAACCGTTGTGTAATAATTTGCAGCTTTTTTTTTAGGTTTTCCTCAAACGTGAAGAAAATTATTCTCTGTTCTGTTTAACACTCTAAAATCAGCTGGAAAACCGCGAATCGCCTATTCATGTAGCCAAAGGAAACTCTATATTTGCTGTATCTTGAATAGCTAGGGCTCGGATTTTGAAGTATCTAAATTACATTATTTCTCTCGAAAGAATAATATATTATACGGAGAACGCATGGGTATTCATCTGTTTCATGACATTGATCTAATGGGCGGATTTAATTTTGCATGAGAACGCATATTTCAGCATGAGAGGTTTAAGGCATAAAACAGCATACACACTATTATTTGGGGGGGAATGGGTCGTAAATTCCTTAAATTCATTTTAAAAACCAACTAAACATCTCCACAAATAAATTGCGTGAGTTAGTGCGAAATATTAGAGACAGGAGGCCATGTTCATGGCCCAAATGAAGTTTTGCATAAAAAGAATCATGTACAGGTATATTGGGTTTTCCAACGTGAAATGTACTAAATATTTTGAAAAATTTCGTAAAAACGACAAAATTGCGGGTTATTTCATTCAATCAACTACAGGTATACCTAATGTGAATGCGAAACTCTTATGTTCAATATAAAACTCCAGTATTTTCGTATGTTACCTGAATACGTCTAACCGCTTGACCGATTTTAGTGAGGTGTGTCTCAACGGAGCTTTCCTTAGCGACCCGTTTGTTTGGTTTCTGCGAATAACCGAGTATAATGTGAATTGGAATGGACGGCTTTCGACGCCACACGCATTCGTGAGTACTATCGCCCGGGCGAAGCCGGCTATAAATGCTAGTACATACAGTAGAAGTCGCTTAGTAGACAGGTGGTTAAAGGAATAAGTCGGATATAAGGACAGAAACAGTCAGGTCCCGATCGGCTGTATGTAAACACACAGTGAATTGGCCTGTTATAGTGATCAAAAGGTCGGTTATAGTGATTAGTTTTCTAGTTTTTGGATGTTAAAAGTCGGCGAAATAGGTAAAAAGGGCTCATATCTCCTGAAAATGGTATATATTCACCAAAAGTGGTACCTATTGAACGATGATCCGAAACAGAAGATAACTAACTGCCTATAGGTTTTAATGAAGATTCCTTAAAAAAAAAAATTAATCAAAATTAGGTCAGTTCTGGGGTGTCACATTCGCCAATCTCGGTGAAAATGGCTAAAATCACCATAAAGTAGAAGTCGCTTATAGAGATTGGTCGCTTATAGTGATTGTTTCCAGTCGGTCCCAATTCGATCACTGTAAGCGACTTCTACAAACTGTAATATATATACTTATACCTGTATATTTATGTTTCCTTCAAAAACTTTAAAAAAAAGTTGTCTAGTTGGTTGTAGTCTGGACAGAAATCAATGAATCTTTCCAGAAGAATTTCAGCGTTTTCCCATGTGAATGGCAATGTTTTCTTTTAGTAAGGTTACCCATGTTCGAATTAATCATAAAGATAATACTAAAAATACCATTTCCTTTTCCTTTACCGTGAATCAGATACAGTACATTTCATCGGAAATGAGACTGAATCTCACTTACTTAATCAGATGATTTGTGGTAATCGTAAATTAGTGAGAAGCTGAATACTGAAGGGTGCCCGGGAGGTTTCTTGCAAGAACTATTCAAGTTCTTACTGTCGAGAAATTAGCTACTCGGTTTTCGCTGACTGGGCCCCGTTGGACGGCGGCCAAACTCCTAAGAAACCTACATCGATAGATAATGTTGGACAGGGTAGACGGGGTGTAAAGGGTACACGGGTACCACTGCTCCCAAGGTGCGGAATTGTGGTGAGAATTGATTGTCTTGATAGCCGTTAGACCGAGCTGAATCAAACCCAGTGAGATTGGAATCTAATCATTAGCTGTTGGAACATTGCAAAATGACCGTTAGTCCATGAACTTTAAAATACTATTTTATTGAAATCCTTGCCAAATGACGCATAAAATTATGCTTAAAAGATTCAAGTTTTTGGTTTATTATTGTCAATAATGAACCTTTGGAATCGAGCAAGAAACAAACATTTAACCCCCCCCCCCCCCCCCCACACACCATTCAAAATTTGGTGGTTTACGTTTCAGGCTACGTAGAATACGAAAATTCAATAAAAAAATTTCTGTCTGTCCGCCGTACGCCGTACTTCGCACTTTTCTTAGTTACCGTGAACCGAAATTAATGAAATTTGGTTTGTAGTTGGTCCGCGAAGCTCGGCGCTATTGTCAGTCTAAGGGGTGAAAAATAGGGATTGCAATTTTCAGAACTCCGTAGCTCGGAAACTTTCAGTTGAAAGGTATGGTTTTTTTTTTACGTTTTCAAATTGATCTTGAACTAAAGAATTTTTTGAGACCACCCGGAGCATTGTACGACCAGCCGTTCATTTGCCCCGAAATCCTTCGCCAACATGGTCGTGAATCAAACTGTATAAGTCCAGCCCAGATATCGTTGCTAGGGAGCACCTGATATAATCGCGGATGGCTGTATGAAGTCGAGTTGGTTATTCTGTGATATTATTCCATTTGAAAAATGATGGCTCTTTTGAATTCTGTTGATAGGTACTTTTGCAACTTAAACAAACTTTCAAGTATTATTGGGTAAATTATTACGCAACGGTTTATCAAACTATCTACGCTGAAGGGGCATCTATACAGGTAAATTATTACACAACGGTTTATGATTTACCTATGCTTCATGAATAACTTCAAATAATTAATGATTGAATTATTGAATCCCGCGCATTTGTATGAAACTTTAATTCCCGGGCCGGCTCCAGTACTCTATTTAGGGCTTTCCTAGGGGAGCTCGAGGGTATTGACCACAGAAAACAGTGATCTACGCAGAAGGAGCATCTATATAGGTAAATAATAAACCGTTATGTAATAATTTGCAGCGTTTTTCTATGCTGGTTTATCGCGTGAATATAATGAGTTAGAATGACCTCTACCGAATTGAGTGAGATGATCGACTCTAAATAAAATTAAATTTCAATAGGGCGTACGGCAATTTAAATTTGCCTATCATTTATGAATCAAAAGGCTAAAAATGTCCATAAAAAGTCATGAATAAGTCTGCTACTTGCGATAGCAGTGAAGTAGATATTAAAGAGAAGTGAGAGTGAGTAGTTACTAAAGCCGGATTAAATTTCCCTCACCCGCGTCACACTCTAACGGAGTCCCCGTAGAAGAGCTAGGCCTCTTCTTATTAAGAATTCTTTTTTGCTCCTAGCGATAGTAATCCTTTTCTCCTGATCTCCCTTACCTTCTGTATAGGGTTTTTTGCTGGTTTATCTCTCTAACCATAGAAACCATTTATTCCCTTTCTTCTTCCAAGGAAATTCCGGCGATGATGAGCGATTCATTTGTTACAAGTACTGTTACACAAGTTTCTTCGACGTCTCACATTCGCTCTTCCCCCTTTTGGTTTTGCTTGAGTTTGACCCCTCTGCGAACCTGTTTGGCATTTCTGTTGTAACGCCAACTTCCCGGGTCATACAAAGCCCCGTTCTTATGATCCACCGTTTACAGTTCACATGATGTTCACATATTATAATAATTTTTTTTAAATTTAAATCCGATTATGGGAAAAACGGTGTATGGAATAATAAGTTGAGAGGTTATGCTGTGATGGCAGTACCTACCTGATAGAGTTGTTGCGTAGGACTGAGAAGGAGTTCCATGAATAATTATTATTAAAGATTGGTAAAGAAACATGAGGATGAAGTTATCGTGTGCCTCCGAACTGAATGTTGATGTATAATTATGGTTGTCATGATATTTCATGCTGGAGTCAATGTACACTTTAACATTCAGTAAATTTCTTCATGTCAGTGCCCAGTTGTAGTTTATTTCACATTAATATATTATCATCTACTACCTACGCCTTAGAGACTGAAATTTGAATAGTATTAGCAGAGAAAACAAACGGAGTTATTGGAAGGTTTTCTACTTCTATTAATACAGGAAAAATACACTGTTACGAGAGTTACACTGTTTCAGTCATTCAACGATCGTCAGTAACTTACTGTTTGTTTTACAACTTAATTTATTTACTTGCTGTTTGTTTACTTTTAACTTCAGTTATTGTTACAACAACTTTAGTTATTGTTCGTTGCTGACGATCGTTGAAACCGGTTTAACAGTGTATTTTTCGTGTATTATTGGAAATAGACAACCTTTTAGTAACGCCGATTTTAATCTTTAAAATGGGTATCCACGATATCGCGAGTGATACAGTCTGTAGTAATAGCAGTTTGCCCCAGCAGCAGCAGCAGCAGTTTCCTCATGTGAATCCATCTCACTAGTCAATTAAGGGCTAGGTATATCAGGTGGTTACCTACAATCACATATAATATTTCACTTAATTATTCCGTATACCGATTTGCTTCCTCAGTACCGGAAGGTAGGGAAGTAAAATAAATTTGTATCCAAAATGAAAATTTCCACTACCATTTTGCGTTTCACACATCAAGGAACATCGTTGGTTCCGTGTCTGTCTGTCTGTCTGTGGTCAATTCCTTGTGACGCCCATAACCCGAAATAGTGGTCGAAATGGGCTGAAATTTGGAGGGTATGTGCGGGTTGGATCACAGATGATCTCATGACAAAACCATTTAAAAAGTACTGTAACTTTGATCTGAGCAAGCGTAAACGTGAAATACTTAAAACTCCCATCACTACCTTAAATGTCGTTGAAATGAGTTCAAACTTGGAGGGTCGATGATACTTCCATATGGATTTCAATGGAATCGTACTGTAACTTTCGTCTGCACGTGCGCGAGCATAAAATGTTGACCATTTCCTTGTAACGCTTCTAACTACGCGAAAAATAGTCGTAGAGAGCTGAAATTTTGAGGGTACACGCGGGTTGGATCGCAGATGTTGCCACATCAAAATTATTGAAATTGGCGCAAGCGTCAGATCCTCGTAGCGCCCATAACTACCCTGCAAATCATCGTAAAGCTGTGAAATTTACAAGATAGATGGAGGTGAGGTGTTGGGTGGTCTCAAATGCGTTCATCATGATCAGACTATAACTTTCGTCTACGCATGCGCAAATGAAAAATTCCTGTTGTATTTCTCCGTTGTCCAACCTGTTCACCGTCAGGACCTACCCAGCTAATTCTGTTAGTACATGTGACATGAGTCGTTGATTCAAGTGAGGAACTGCCTACTCGAATTGGCTGACGTTTTTTCATAGCCGACGTTTTTCTTCTTTATTTCGACCTTTGTAGTTTGATAATGGCATTAGCCAATGAGCTGGTAGTGGTTTTGCTTTTATCTTTTATCCTTTGGTGAATTATACGTTGGGTATAATTCACCTCTACTATTTGTACTACTATAAGTACAACCAATTTCAATCTAGCCCGTCAGGAAAACCGAAAACCTCCAGAGCGACCAAAAACACTGTTTGCACTGGCAGAACAAGTAGGGTTTTTTTACACCCTCGGCCCTCCGGGATCTCCGGTGTTGATTTTTCGTATACCCATTCTGTATTCCCTGTGGACGTGTACCGAATTTCAGCCCTCGGGTCCGTCAGGTGCAGGTGAAGTTTGAAAATCACTATTTTTCAAGTTATTCTTCTTGTTCTTTTCGTGTTTTCTTGTTGTTCTTTTACAGAGCTACAGACGTGACGGGTCGAGTTGAAATTTTGCACTCACATTCGTTATGCTCCAAGGAAGTTGCGCATTTTGTCGTCCCCCCTCCCCTCCCAACCATTTTCATTCGCCCCAGGGGAGGGAGGGGGTTGTGGTTTCTAGGGGTTGGTTAGAGAGATGAAACTTGGTGGCAAACTTGTTCACTGGAGCTATCTGAGGAAGTGTTCAAAATCTGAACCCGATCGGTCGAAAAAGTTGTTGGGTACTAGGAAAAATGTTTACTTCATCAATGCGAAAGGACGTGAGACCCTCCCAAAATCAAACTTGTTGTACTTCCCGCCGAGAAAACCTCCTCAGCCGCAAAAAGGATTGATACCCGTTTTGCCCGCCAAAACAGCATGCTCGGTGCTTCGCACCTCGCCCTTACATGTGCATATATAAACCTGTTCCTTCCCCCCAAACCGTAGGTTCGTTCATCAGACAGACAATCCTGGACGGTTCGGGACTAGTTCTAGCAGTCTTGGATTTTTTAGACGGCTGTTGATCCTGCACATGCGTACTCAAGCTTATTTGGAAGGTTACAATGCTTCAGTTACCCATTCTAAGTCATCACTGCGCGTTCGGACGGACAAGTTTTGGACTTAATCCTGGAAAGTTCTATCCCCTCTTTTTCAGAACGCAATTTCAATCCTGGACTGGTTCAGGACTATCTTTCCGAGCAAACCTCGTGAAATTTCTTTCAACGCTGCTTGGCGGGCAGCTTTTTGCCCCACAGGGTTGTTTTTGGGGAGTATTGAGGATACTTCAGCAAGTGAGTGCTGGAGCTACTTGACCAATGCGCACGTGAAACAATTCGCGCCCGAATGGTTTGCTAGTTCGTAGCAACTAGTTCCAGCCCTTAGCCACCTAAGAGCTTAGGCACCTGGACGTAGAATTCCGTTATACTGTAACTTCCTGTGCGGAACGGACTTCGTTTGGGTTGTTCCTTCGGATGCTATTCATTTTGAAACCTCTGCTAACAAAATGATCATAAGGTGGATTGCAATTTAATTTATTTCAGTCATCATATATTTTTCTATGGTAATCAAGCGAGGCGGTAGCAGAGCGATGCCAAGCATGAACCCGCGCCCGGCTGCCCCAGAGCCTAATATAACTGAGCGAAGAATCGGGCCAACTTTGGCCCCCTCCCGGGCCTTCCCCGTTATTTCTATATTTTATTCGCGCGTATATATTTTGTGGGGCAAACACCCTGAGTCGCCTGACACCAAATTCGAAGCGGTAGGTGTTTCGAAAACCTGCGAAAAATAGGGCTCAAAATACGTGTTTGGTGACTTTCTTCCCATTTTTTTTTTTGTCCACCCATTCTCTGTCACGCCACTTATATACCCTCTTCCCTAGACCGATCTTTATGAAATTTAGTACCGATCCAAATCATGTTAATGCGTGAAGTGATTTTGGGTGTTTCCATCAAAACGAAAATTAAAAACTGTAACGCCGAAGTGACATGGCGAATAACGGGAGGTCTACCCTTTCCAATGTGAAGTGTCAAGCATTTTTAGCATTGCTTGTGTGAGAATATCGTCGTTGCACCACATTGATTCAGGCTTCGGATCAGATATTGTTGCACCACATTCATTCATGCTTCGGATATTGTTGCGCCACTTTGAGCCACATTGATTTCAGCTTCGAAACTTACTTGCGACCTTTCAAAATTTGTGATATCTCCTAAAAAAAACACTCCCTGTAATAAAAGATGCCAAGCTACAAAAGGTGTGATATCTAGGTTGTGCCAAGCACTGTGCCTAATAATCTTCCGTCCACATCCGACAGTTCATTTTCGACGTTAATTTTGAGGTGAGGAGTGAGTTAATCTTTAGGAAGTGTGCTGCTTGTCTGTCTACACAGCATGTGAATAATTAATTTTGATGGCTTCGAATCCTTCGTGTAGGAACTGAATAGATCAGTAACTAGACCGGCCAAGCAGCACACTTCCTAAAGATTAACTCACTCCTCACCCTGTTAGCTAAGTCTAGTCTATACCTCAAAATTAACGTCAAAAATGAACTGTCGGATGTGGACGGAAGATTATTAGGCACAGTGCTTGGCACAACCTGGATATCACACCTTTTGTAGCTTGGCATCTTTTTTTACAGGGAGTGTTTTTTTTTAGGATAACTAATAAGAAACTGAAAGTTCGAACTAGGTATGTTTCATTTCTACATCGAAAGGTTTTCTTCATTTCAGCATCATCCCTGCATTTAGTGTTCTTTGATAACAAAGAAAGCAGCTCAAGGTTTATGAGGGAGTTTTAGTTTTCGAGCGCGAATCCCTTCCAATTTACTATAAATATGAAGTATAAATTAAGCTCATATAAAAGCAAGCGGATATTATCTCGCTTTATATTAGCGATATGAAGTTTCAGAAAAGGTCTATTCAGAAGGACAACAATGCCTCTTTCTCCTTTCGTATAATACGTATCCGGCTTCCCTCGGTGTTCCGATACCGCATGTGCGGTTACTAAAAGCGAAGTTCTCACGCAGCTTTGCATTCATACATAGAAATATTTTCGATTCCTACAATTTAAAAATTATAACCGGTACCTGAAAATTGTATTTATTTATTTTATAACCCTGGATTTGTCCTCATTGTATATATCCCGGTGGGCTTATATTACTCGAATAAATAAGGGTTCAGAATAGAAATGAATTCCATGAACTCAACAGAAGTTAGCGGTAATTTCAATTAAAACAGTTATTTTAATAATAGCTGTTGGAGATGTTGAATTTTCGTGGTTAAAACGGTGAAAATATATAATGAAGTTGCTTGATCAAATTTCAAGTACCTTAATTTGGCCGCAATATCAACTCACCTTCGAAAATTGGCTTATTATGTCATGCTGTAGGACTGAAACTTAATCTTTTTCATTTTTTTTTTTTTTTTTCATTATAATCGTGAGATATTTATATTACGTTATTTGTATTACGTGTTATGTTGTGTTTGCATAGTAGGTATGTGTTGAAAGTTTCTACATGGCTACATAATTATTGTAACATTTTTCATGAAGTTTGTCTCAAACATCATGTGACCAGTTTTTAATGGGCAATAAGAGTAATATAAATTATGTGTGAAATGATTATAGAGCATAAAATATAGTTGGGTTTCCCTGTAAAACCTTTTGAATTCACCTACTCGTAGCTAGTATTGTAGGATCTATTGTAGTATTATAGTATTGTAGGACCTACTTCAATTAGTTCCTTGAATATGTTCATGGGAAAGTAACAAAGAATCGGGTAAATGCCCCAAATAATCGGATAGGAATCACAGCCGATCATCGTTAACATTTAGAATAATTGACTTACACTAAATTGTACAACGTCCTTCATCTCTACTCCAGTCTCATTTTCTTTCCATCTAACTGAAAATTTCGGGTGCGTTGAATTTGTTGTTCGTTATGTATAAATTAATGTGACATTACTTCCGTTATATTGTGTGCCTCAAATGGCTATTCTCAATAAAGCGCTCGTATTGGCGTAAATGTTCAGGTAATCATATCTAAGTAGGTGCCTACCTATTATAAGCATCTTCCATTCGGGATTCAATAAAATTGGCCCTGAACATCAACGATAATTTCGTTCTAAAATTAATTAATGGAGACAATTTCCAAAGTGTTCCCGTAAAAACAAATAGATAACTTCTAACGGTTTTGATTAATGGCAATGGCATCGAATGGCACTTCGAATTACCTTTCAACTTTAGTGCTCTTCAAATTGTTTCCCATCTACTTAATGGCTCATGGGTGCCAAGATTCATTAGTTATTCTCGCTCGAGCTATCACCACTTTTATATAGTTTGATTCAACTGGGTTCAGCTATTATTCTTGCGCGCGTTATTCTCCCGTGAAATCAAACTTGGTTGATGGTTCGTATAATGAAAAGGAGATTAAGAGCGTGATAGATTTCGTATTTCATCGATTTCTCACCATCATGAATAATTAGGGATGTTTGCGGCATTTTTCTATAAGTTGGGGGGTAGGTATTTTCAGGGTAGAGAAGCGTCAAGATCGTGTTGGCGCTTATGGACATGATCATTGTCGTAAGCCGGTGCGTGGGCTTACGACAGTCGGGCGGAAAGTTGGATGAGGTTGGTTTGGATGGATGAATGAATGATGTGCTCCGTAGGAGTCTTTTGCTAACGCCCCGCGGTTATCACCACAACACCCGTTAGTTGGAAGGATGTGAGGGAATCTAATACCCCGCGGTTATCACCACAGCAGGTATTAGGTGATCCTTATGAGTCTTTTGCTAGCACCCCGCGGTTGGTCGCCACTGCAGGCGCCAGGAGGAAGAAGATGAATACCCCGCGGTTATCATCACAGCAGGTATTCTTAGAAGGGAGCACCCCGCGGTTATCACCACAGCGAGTGCAGGCCAAGGGTAAGAGTGAGAGAGAGTGAGAGCGGTCGAGACAGAGAAGTCGCAAGTCAGAGAGCGGTCGGTCGAATGAGGGGCTGGGCTAGCTGGGCTGCTTATAAAGGCCCCTTTCCACTAGTCCCCCGGCCATCAGCGGCCGTTACAACCGTTGAAGAGCGATGGCGGCCGATGGAGGGGACCCTTCTCCTACTTCCCCTTGGCGTCGCTCAGCTCGTCGTTCCCTTCGTTTATTGGGTTAAATCGTTTAGGTATTACATAGGAGTGGTATAAGAATTTGAGGGGTACCACGACAATGATCTCCATTGTGTAGGTGTAGATGTTCAGATTAATCCTCTCCCCATGAAATAAAAACGTCTGCCAATTCGAGTAGGCAGTATAGCTTCCTCACTTGAATCACGTGAACGTATACAATAGTTGGGTAGGTTCATTTTGATACGGGATTATCTGCGATCCAACCCGCGTGTACCCACAAAATTTCATCTCTCTACGACTAAGCCCACGAAACAAGGTGTTGATAGGAAATTAGTGACTTACGCAGAATGGAGTAACTGTACAATGAACCAACCTTATTATAATTGGCAGCGTTTTCCGATTCAGAGCACCTTGACAAAATTACATGAGACATACGGGTTGTAATAGTTTTATGCTGGCGTTCCTACGATTTTGGTTTATTATTCTGTAAATACTTATGTATACTTATGTATTCTTATACTTATGTATTCGCTCACCAAATACCTTTGTATTCGCTCAGCAAAACATTTTTACGCCGCCCGCGTATCATCCACGTCTGCTTTGTTTTCGGTCTAAAAAATTCATTCTTTCGCACAAAGGCACCATTTAGGCCCTAGTTATGTCCCGAAACTTTGCACCCCGATCGGAATATATACCCAGGGGTGCTAATGGGTGTAAAAATAGGGGTTTTTGGTGTTTCAGTAACATGAGCTCGTGTGTTATCGTTGTCCACGTTTATAGGACGAGGAGACCGAAGATGAAGTCGACTTCGGCCAACGAGTGAAGAATTTAGGTTCTAACAAACTATCAGCCTTAAATTTACGTTGAATTTTGGTATAAAATCTTCGTTATTTCTCACAGTGTGGGTTCAAATTTCGGAACACATTTGGGTCCTAGTTGTGCTTCGAAGCTTGCCGCTACATCGGAATACACCCAGGGGTGTTATGAGTGAAAAATAGTTGTAAAAATAGGGTTTTCGATTTATTTTTTTTATTTATTTTTTTTTTTTTTTTGAGGTTGTAATGAACACGATCTTGTGAGGTATCGTTTTCCATTTTTTTTAGGGCGAGAAGACCGAATATGAAGGTAATTTTGACCAAAGAGTGAAGAATTGACGTTGTAACGAAGGTCCAGCTCCCTAAATTCATTTTTTACGAGTCAAAAACCCGGGAAATTATCTGAAATCACCATAAATTTGTATAATAACACTGGAATCGAGACAATTAAATGGCACTATCAATGATCAAAGATAGTCTTACAAAAATATGAGCCTAATTCGTGTTTTTGGGGGCCAAAATTGGTGGAAACCATCAAAAATAGCTATTTTAATTATTGCACATGAAATAAACGATAAATGAAGCAAACATTTCTTAGGTAAGTCCTATAGAATAATAAACCCACGATACAAGGACTTTGCAGCGTTATTTACGTGGTTCACGAACCTCTGAAAGCCGTTAGTATTTGAAACGTCAAATTTTTGTTCAAAGTTACCCCAATTGGCCCTCGCTCGCTCCTATCCGGTGCAACGCTCGGGCGATCCACCTGTTCCACGATATTCCCCGTATTGAGTATCCAGCTAAATGTATCCGCTTATACAGGACTTTCCTCCTTCCACCGCAGCCTTTTTATCCCTCAGACAAGTCGTAATGGTGTGGTATCGATTTCCATGTTTTTTAGGGCGAGAAGACCGAATATGAAGGTGATTTTGACTAAATAGTGAAGAATTGAGGTTGTAACGAAGGTCCAGCTCCCAAAATTCATTTTCTATGAGTCAACAAGCTAGGAAATTGTCTGAAATCACCATCAATTTGTATAATAACACTGAAAGTGGTATCAGCAGGTGAATCAAGACAATTAAGTGGCACTATCAATGATCAAAAATAGTCTGACAAAAATATGAGTCTAATTCGTGTTTTGGGGGGCCAAAGTTGGTGGAAACCATCAGAAATAGCTATTTTAATTATTGCACATGAAATAAATGATAAATGAAGCCAAAATTTCTTAGGTAAGTCCTATAGAATAATAAACCCACGTGACAAGTACTTTGCAGCGGTATTTACGTGGTTCACGAGCCTCTGAAAGCCGTTAGTATTTGAAACGTCAAATTTTTGTTCAAAGTTACCCCAATTGGCCCTCGCTCGCTCCTATCCGGTGCAACGCTCGGGCGATCCACCTGTTCCACGATATTCCCCGTATTGAGTATCCAGCTAAATGTATCCGCTTATACAGGACTTTCCTCCTTCCACCGCAGCCTTTTTATCCCTCAGACAAGTCGTAATGGTGTGGTATCGATTTCCATGTTTTTTAGGGCGAGAAGACCGAATATGAAGGTGATTTTGACTAAATAGTGAAGAATTGAGGTTGTAACGAAGGTCCAGCTCCCAAAATTCATTTTCTATGAGTCAACAAGCTAGGAAATTGTCTGAAATCACCATCAATTTGTATAATAACACTGAAAGTGGTATCAGCAGGTGAATCAAGACAATTAAGTGGCACTATCAATGATCAAAAATAGTCTAACAAAAATATGAGCCTAATTCGTGTTTTTGGGGGCCAAAATTGGTGGAAACCATCAGAAATAGCTATTTTCATTATTTCACATGAAATAAATGATAAATGAAGCCAAAATTTCTCAGTTAAGTCCTTGTCACGTGGGTTTATTATTCTAGACAAGGACTTTGCAGCGTTATTTACGTGGTTCACGAACCTCTGAAAGCCGTTAGTATTTGAAACGTCAAATTTTTGTTCAAAGTTACCCCAATTGGCCCTCGCTCCTATCCGGTGCAACGTTCGGGCGATCCACCTGTTCCACGATATTCCCCGTATTGAGCATCCAGCTAAATGTACCTATCCGCTTATACAGGACTTTCCTCCTTCCACCGCAGCCTTTTTATCCCTGAGACAAGTCGTAATGGGAAATCAATAACCGGCGATCAGCCACCCCCCTCCCCCTTCGCGTCCATTGCGGCTGAATACATGTCCCCCCCCCCCCACCAGTCAATCAATTATCAACACCCCCACCCCACCACCTCCGTCAGGGTTGTTATGCGGGGAGCATCGTCCGAATTCCCTCTGGGAGACTGACAGGGAGCTCTGCGCGAGTTATCTGGGGCAGGCGTCAGTTCCAATCCGATCTGGCGTCCGCTCCCTGCGATAGCCGTTTGAAGAACGTTCCGATCTAATAACTCGCCGCCGCTACAGTCGGGGCCGCCCTCTCGGAGCCACAGTTCGATTTGGAATCGCAACTGAATGTTGACGACGTTATTCACTGCCATATTATTCACTGCCTCACGCGTGCGCTAATGAAATTACTGAAATCCCTGTCGTACCGTAAACAACTCGCTCAATGCCATACAGTAGGGATGTCCGATACTTCAAAGGTATCGATATATGTATCGTATCGATACATCTAAAAGTATCAAAAAGTATCGAGAAGTATCGATACTTTTCTATACTTCTTCAAAAATGGATGGAAATGTCGTTTTTGTTCTCTCTCCGTCAGCGTGACAATGAATATTATATCACATCCCACGTTTTTACTTCATCTACATTGGTATAAGATAAAATACCATCAACAGCCTATCGAAGTATAATTATTCCAGGATAATATTATAAAATGAACGAAACAATAAATCACTAATTTTTTTACTCGAAACTTTTTTTTTTGTTTGGGCACTTCTTTTTCAAAATTATTGACAAGGCAAGACATGACATTATTTCGTTAATTCGGCACAATCACATCACATCAGAAAAACAAGAAAGAACAAAGAAAAT
Source organism: Leptopterna dolabrata (assembly GCA_954871275.1). Taxonomy (NCBI): domain Eukaryota; kingdom Metazoa; phylum Arthropoda; class Insecta; order Hemiptera; family Miridae; genus Leptopterna; species Leptopterna dolabrata. The sequence goes on from OX940977.1 coordinate 18,410,359, forward strand.
CCAATCAAAAAACTATTGAGTTAGGTTGGTTGGTTGGGTTAACATTTTGTTGGTCCTTCCTACTAGATGGAGGACAGCTGATTCTCACTGAGAGCTGGAGGTGGTGGTACATAAACTTTCTTTAATTTGTTGAAGTGGTTGGTCTCCCAGCAATCTAGTTGGAGGTACTGTCAACAGTACCTACACGTTGTAGGCGTTGAAACTGATAACATGTGAAGGATAAAAAAAGTATCGGCTCCGATACTGGGAAAAAGTATCGATACTACGATATATATCAGGAAAAAAAGTATCGATATGCATCGATACTTTTCTCTAAAAGTATCGATACTTTTAAGGATCGATACTTTTGGGACATCCCTACTATACAGCCCCAAAACGTTCCTGCAGTGCAACATGAGTGGATTTTCGATGCTATTTTGACAATTTTTGGCCCCCTAAAAACTCATATTTCACCCAAATGTTTGAGAAATGTCCTATTGTTGAATATTATTAGTTTTATCATTTATTTTATTGTGTAGGTATTTCTTTTATTTTTTGACCATCCACAAACTTGAATAAGCCTCGGTTTTCTATTAAACATATTATATATTTGCTATTTCAGTAGTGCCCCTTATGAGCAAATTTTCGAAGTTTGTGACTTTTTGACCCCCAGAAAGCTCATATTTAACCCACTTTCTAGAAAAAGCCTAGTTTATTATTAAATTTATTTTGTTTTATTAATTTTTTTAAGGTGATTTTCGGCCCCCTACAAACTTTATTTCGCCTAGTTATGTTATTAAAGGTATGTTGACTATCGCAATAGTGCAGCATGATAGTATGAGACAATTTTCGAAGTTTGTGACTCGTCTATTTTGACCTCAAAAACTCACATTTAACCCACTTCTTAGGGAAATCCCATTTATTATTGACACAGTATAGTATAGGTCATTCTCCGAAAATAGGAAAATTTAACCATCAATTTTCTTGAGAACAACATTGATGATGTTAATTCCGGAAAAATGCTCAATTTACTCAGTGATAGTATACGGTTAAATCCTTCTAATAATATTATTATGAGATAATATTATCTCATCATAGAAGTGTGTTTTTTATTTCAAATGTTTTGATATTTCCGAAAGTTGAGAAGTGAGGGAGATAGTTGGGGAAATTTTCTTATTGCATTTTCGGATTCTACGTACCTTGAAACGGAAACCATCAAATTTGGGGGGGGGGGGGGGGGGGTTAAAAAAATTGTTTCATGCTCGATTCCAAGGGTTCATTAATGGGAAAAAACCTTCGGCGAAATAAGCACAGTACTGCGCGCGTAATAAAAACGTGTCTCCACTTTTCATGGATGATGCGTCTGAGAGAGGTAATTTATTCATGTTTAAACAAGTGTACCTCAGCCTTCTGCTGATTGCGATTGTGTTCCATGACCCAACTCAATTAATCAAGGAATGCAGTTATTTCATTTTTTGCCACGTTTTTACGAATTCCAGCCACTGCGCGGTTGTTTTGATCACGTCTTGGCCTACAGAATAAAACAGACTACAGAATAAAACGTCCTCCCCGGGTGTGGATCTTACGTAGCTTTCCTAATTTTTGCTCATAGCGACCATTTTCTCGTATAGTGTAGACGCGGAACCAAATTTGTTCGCAAAGGTCTAACGTGGGAAATTGAATTGGAGGTGATCCGGAAATAGAATTGAAAAAAATCCTACTCCGCGTGAGCACATGTGCTCGGCTAATTAAAGAGCAAGCTGAGGCGATTAAACTTCCCGAAACATTAAAAATGGAAGCTTGTATAAATGAAGTTAATCCTAGCTGGAGGGTAAAGACTGAAATATTAATTCCGCCCCCTCGTTTTGGAATTTAAATGCGGATAAATGGGCCAGGGTGGGTTGCTATCGAATTCACCGGTGTGTTCCTAAGTTTTTGAACAGTTCACTAACCCACATAGCACAGAGGTATTGCGGCGTAGTATTTCAAACTACTGAGGCGGCGGATTGTATTTGTTCATTGATTTCGATCTTGGTTGCTTGCCGTCAGCCATGGATCTCTTTATTTAGATATTATTATTTTCGATAATGAACCTTTCGAATCGAGCATGAGAAAAAGTGTTGAGAAACCTTCAAAAATTGATGTTTTCATGGTACCATCGTAAAATCCGAAAATATAACTTAAAAAGATTCTGTCCGTCCGCCGTCTTTTCCTTGGTTACTACGAACCAAAATTATTGAAATTCGGTTTTGGTTTATTATTCTGTGAATAATACACCTATGTATTCGCTCAGCAAAAAATTTTTATAACACCCCCTCAAAATTTTTCTTTTCCGTTTCAAGGTGCGTAGATTCCAAAAATGCAATGTCCGTCCGCCGTCCGCCGTATCACGTGTACAGGGTTCATTTTCGGTCTAAAAAAGTCGTTCTTTCGCACACATGCTCCATTTGGGCCCTAGTTGTGTCCCGAAACTTTTCAGCCCGATCGGAATATACCCAGGGGTGTTATGAGTGAAAATGTGTGTAAAAATAGGTACTTTTTGCGTTTTAGCAACATGTTAGTAAAATGAGCTTTTGAGGTATCTTTTTCCATGTTTTTGGGGACGAAAAGACCGAATATGAAGTCGATTTTGACCAAAGAGTGGAAAATTGTGGTTCTACCAGATGTTCAGCTCCCGAATTTGATTTTTTATGAGTCAAAAACCTGGGAAATCGTCTGAAATCACCATCAATTTGTAGAATAACACTGGAAAAAGTGGTTTCCACCACCAGAAATAGCTATTTCAAGTATTTTATATGAAAGAAACAATAAATAAACAGCCAGCATTTCTGTAGGTATGCCCAATAGAATAATAAACCCATGTGACAAGGAATTTGCAGCGTTTTTTACGTATTTGTTGACAGGTACCTACAGGTTTGTTGTTCACGTTCAAACGAATCATTCAAATCAAGTGGACCGAGGGTCCTACTGAGGTTCAGTACCCATTAAAATTCCAAAAATTACCGGGTGGTTCGTGGTGCCGAAATGGCACCAGGATATGGGGGTGGTTGAAAATGCATATTCACGTTATTGTAATTGCCCGGCCGGCTCCGGTACTCCATTTAGTGCTTTCCTGTGGGGAAGCACGAGGGCAGGTGTTGTCCACAGAAAACCGTGATCTACGCAGAAGGGGCATTTATGCAGGTAAATAATAAACCGCTGTGCAATAATTTGCACCGTGTCTTTACAGTTGTCTTTGGTAGCGGACCGAAAGTATACCGTTACCTTTACAGTTTTAATTCGTGAACATAAACTGCGTGATTATAGGAATCTATTATTATTCATAATGATTATGAGCAGTGAAATTTGTCTGACCGACCGACCGACACAAAATGTTTGCTTTCAGAGGCGTTGCTCTTAAGAAACTATGATTCATAATTATTATGGGCAGGTATTCTCTGAAATAATTCGCTGTGTTCAATCATTCTCTGTTCCAATGTTCAATCAAAAAACATGCTTTGACATTCATGTGTGGTTTGATATTCATTTTACATTAGTCATTATGAATGATTCCTAGGAGTCTGTAAGACAGCCGCGTTTTTGTTTATAGTAATTTTAGTAGCTTTATTTCAGTAGGTACATGAAGTATGTAGAATAGGCACCTCCATCGAATGGTATTCTTACCACTCCTCGTTGGCAACCACATTAATTTATTGCGATGCAATCAATTTTGAACCATCTGTCCTCACTATTAAGACAAAAATTATTGTGACAAAAATATGACCGATCATTGTGTGGTGTCAGAGCTTACTATGCTCTTCTGCGTTAAGGAAAACATAGCAGTGCATAAATAAAACCCATTAATTGATCGTTGATTGGTACTGTAGGGTGTCGAATCCGCATAATCCTGTGAAATTTATAGAATTTATAGAATTATACCGTTCAGGTAAAATAGAAACAGGACGTCTTCACCCACCTGTTCTCTCGCAACGAAGTTCCGTTTTGGCAATAATCTCGCAGTTTGAATAAGATTATGGAGGGTTTTTTATTACCCGATATTGACAGCATTCGTCTGTTGGCAGCAGAATGTTGCAGTAGAGCCCTGTTGACAGGATGTAAAGCTTCTTAAAGGAGTGCCGATGTATAAGTTGTGTTGAAAAATATAATAATAATATATTTAAAAAATTTAATAATATCATTATAATAATATGAAATATGCGCAATATATATTGATAAGATTCCAACAGGAATCAACTTGACATGATAGTTTTGATCCAAAATTCGCTGAAACTCAATCCTTTTTTATTAAAAATTATCTTAGTCCGATCGTTTTACCTCTGGCAATTATACTGGAACTGTGATGCATTTGTTGCTTATCTATTATGCATTTGTCGATCTACGTTAAAAAATATCTATAATGATAAATTATGCAATATAATATGGCAGTGTGGTATAACCATTTGGGATGGCGCGTGTCACAGTAAATGTTATACCTAGCCTGAATGCAGTGAGAGAGAGAGAGAGAGAGAGAGAGAGAGAGAGAGAGAGAAACATGCATTTATTTGAATGTAACATAATATTTAGAAATATTAAATTATAAATGTATATATACATGGATGTTGACTATGGGCTATGCCCGTCTGTCAGAGTATGCGCATTTTTGTACATGCTAATTTTCCTGTATTATTAAGCTGCCGGGCGTAAACTATTGTGAAATAGTGACAGAGGCAGTTTGACATTAAGGTACCCCGGCCCCAAGGAACAATCAAGGTAGCAATGGAGGGATGCCACAGCACACGGAACTTGATCGAACTAATCGTTGTCCCAGTTAAAGTGTCGGATTAATTCTGATCTGTATCCCCAAGCCCTTTGGCAGTATCTAGCCAGTGGCAGCCAGTTTTCACCATTTAAAACATTCAGAAGAGCGACCCGTGTCAGCTGAGGTGTACCAAAATTGGGCACACGAAATTCCGCAAGAACTGGGCAGACTGCCAAACAATGCTCGAGGTTCTCAGGCACACCCATGTTGCAGAGTGAGCAGATTTCAGTTTGCCCGTCTTCTTCATATGGCATATGCGGTCGACTGTTGAGCTTCAGTAGGTCGCCCCGAACTCTGCAAACCCATCTCAAGACGAACATTGACGCTTTCTGCTCCTTCTCTGTCAAATCTATGCAACGAACACCCATGTCCAAGAATCTGTACATGCGCCTGGTTGAAGCATGTGCTCTTGCTCTGGTCATTCCCACCCATGATTCCTTCACTTTCCCCTGCACTTCTTCCAGCCGACTCCTCCATTCACTCCTGTCCCCAAAGCGTTCACTCAGCGTGCACCCATGCTGCTCACATTACACTTTCAGCCCTTTGTACCAAAGCAATCCACGATTCACTACTTCATGGGCCACCACTTTGGGAAATCGACTTTCCGGCATCTGCAATACTTTGAGCAGATACTCAGCATATAGGCTGAGGGTAAACAGGAACAGGGGCAAAACGGCAGTCTCAAGATATAATAATATAATCCGGTGTGTTTCGAGGCAGGTGGAAGATCCTTTTCACGAAACACTTGAAAACCTGCTCAACCACCTGGTACTGCCGGTATCCCCAAACCTGAGCATTGTAACACAGCACTGAGTGAACCGCTGCCTGGAACACCTCGTATGTGGCGCTGACTGGGAAGTTGGAGAGCCTGAAAAAGGAACTGTATCCACTTGCTATGCTCATCTTAGCTGCTGCTGCTCTATCCCGCAAATGTGTGGCAAAGGAGAGCCCTGCAGTCAATGTGACGCCCAAATACCTGTAAGGGCCAACCACCTCCACTGGCACCTTTCGGTAAGTCCAAGATTCGTTCATTATCAGCCTTCCCCCCTCTTCTGAATACCATTATCTTGGACTTGTCAAGACTCACCTGTAATGCCCACCGATCGCAGAATTCCTGGAGTGTGTCTATGTTTAGCTGAAGGTCCTCCACGGTCTCAGCAGTGATGACAATGTCGTCTGCATACATTAAAATCGTTATGGACGTATCACCGACCGCAACTCCTTGTGGCAGTGCGCCATGAAGGCCGTCAATATATAGGGCAAACAGCAAGGGACTCAATAGACAGCCCTGCCTGACCCCCTTCTCCACACAAAAGCAGTCCGAGACTCCCCTTCTGTTCCAAACAGCTGCTCTTCCCTCCGCATACAGAGAACTTAACAGGCGAATGAATTTCTGGCTCACATGCAATGCAGTAAATCTTTTGAAGAGCAAATCATGTCGCACGCTGTCAAAGGCGGCTTTAAAATCAACAAAAAAGGCATAAAATCTCTTACTTGGTGAGTAGACTTTGAGATGGGCAAGGATGGTCAGAGTGAAAACACAGTCAGTTGTCCCATACCCCTTTCTAAAGCCAGCCTGGCATTCACTCAACAGGCAATTCGAGGCCACGAAACCCTCCAGCCTATCAACCATCAGACCTGACAACAATTTTGCAACACAGTTCATAAAGGACAGGCCCCTGTAATGCTCCACGTTGTTCACATCTCCTTTCTTGTGAAGCGGGAATATGATGGAGTATCCCTGGAAGCCTGAATGCAGTGCTTTGTTAACGTTCCATCACGTTTCTAATCTCAGTTCTTTTCATATTCTTAATCATATTTCTACTCTGTTACTCTCTCATTTCTACTCGCACCTTTGAAATATCGAGAAATTGCATTAATTCATCGAATTTCGGTATCTCCCTTTTGCGGTAAGCCATCTTGTAATGTGGGATAAACACAAGATAAATGCACCTTTTGCTTACCACTAATTTATTAAATACACAAAGCTTTTCACTCAAATTCTGAGCATCATCAGGTAAACTCACATAAACACAGATAGAAGTGAAACCTCCCACAAACTTCCTACCCTGACTTGGCATGTTATACAATTTCTGTCTACACCTGTTGTTATGGAGGAAGGATTTCATAACTCTGCCCAATTGCACCCTACATTAACTTATTGCACAGAAAGTATTGCTATATCTTTTTATGTAAATTATAGTATACAATGTATTGTTTGTGTAGGTACCTTTTTTTTTTGTTTTTTTTCTGATGATACTCAGAATTTGAGTGAAAAGCTTTGTGTATTTAATAAATTAGTGGTAAGCAAAAGGTGCATTTATTTTGTGTTTATCCCACATTATCGAGAAATTTGTTTGTAAAAGGGGAAAACGCTCATTTTAATTCATACGGTGAAACACGCGATGTCGGATCCCGCCGCGCCCAAGTTTGAACTTCATTTGGCTTGTATGACGTTATTATTGTAATCAGTCTGCCTCGCTCAGAATTGTAGATTGGAAAAGCAAATAATTTTCCCCAAACCCCCCTTCCAATTAGAAAACCACTCCACCTACTTCCCCTCCCTCTTAACGCGAAGAGCTTCAGAGATTAAACTCTTGGAAATCGTTGGCGTATGTATGCATAAATAACATGGCGCCCACCTCCGTCGTCATCATTCAACGGGAATCTGCTCTCAAAGTTCGGCCTCCTTGTGTAACAGTCGCCATGTTCTCGAAGACGAGTCGAGTTGATGGGTTGGGATTAGCCTGACAGATGACGGTGGTTTGTTTCGGGAGGCTGTTGTTTTGAAAAACAGGAATTCAGAGGAACGTTCTGGGAGATAGCTCGGGCTATCCGTGAAATCTGAAGTAAAACGACAACGCCCGCCAGTAAGTGGCAGGTAGCTTAATTAATACGTAACATTCCATTATCGCCACTTCGGTTACACAGAAGGAATCATTGTTTATTATTGACAAATTTTTCAAGAAGGTGCATGTGTAGACGAAAATTACCTATGATTTCATCTTTCCATCATAACCGTTTAAGAGTTATGCGTCGCAAGAATTTCACGTTTGCGCGTGCGCAGACGAAAGTTACCGTCCGATTCTCTTGAAATTTATATGGGACCATTTAGGGCCTGATTCGGATCTACTATAATATCTAGGTTTGTAGCATCTACAATATCTACATAGTATTATTTTTTACGCTAAAGCCTCGTCGGAACTTTTTGTTCGAAATCAGCTATAGAATCGACTCCTGAATTCTTAACGGGCAGTAGTGGTACACCGTGTATATCGCGTAGGTAGATACTTACTGATTTCAATATGTTCAGTTAATTTCTAGTAGCCAGGTTGAACGTGAAATGACTTTGACGGCTTCAACCTTTCCTGAAATGCTTCAAACTTTAGCCCTATTCCGACCTGACAAATTGGTTAACAAACACAGTACCTACATCTCATAAAGAACGCATAAGCTAATTGGAATTTTATATCCTCCGAAATTATCTGTGCTACAGTGGCTTTTGGTTTATTATTTTCAATAATGAACCTTTGGAATCGAGCATGAAAAAAAAAGAAGTTTAACCCCACCCCCAAATTTGATGGTTTCCGTTTCAAGGTATGTAGAATCCGAAAATGCAATAAAGACAGGTGCTCCCTAGTGATGATATCTGGGCCGGATTTATACCGTTTGATTCACGATCGTGTTGACGAAGCTTTTTGGTGCAAACGAACGGCTGGTCGTACAATGCTTCAGGTGGTCTCAAAAAATTCTTTAGTTCAAGATCAATTTAAAAACGTTAAAAAAACCATACCCTTGTATCGAAAGTTTTCGAGCTACGGCGTTCTGAAAATTGCAACCCCTATTTTGAACCTCTTAGAGATTACTGACAGTAACGCCGAGCTTTGAGGACCAACTAGAACCCGAACGGAAACTATAACCCGAATTTCATCAATTTTTTTTAATGTTAACTAAGAACAGTGCTAAGTACGGCATGTGGCGGACAGACAGGGATTTTTATTGCATTTTCGGATTCTACATACCTTGAAACGTAAACCATCAAATTTTGAGGGGGGGGGTCAGAATTTTATTTTTTTTCATGCTGGATTCCAAAGGTTCATTTCGAAAATAATAAACCAAAATTTCTGACTGTCCACCGTACGCCGTACTTCGCACTTTCCTCAGTTACCATGAACCAAAATTGATGAAATTTGGTTTGTAGGTCCCGTCTGGGGTTAGTTGGTCCTCGAAGCTCGGCGTTAATATTAGTCAAATCTAAGGGGTGAAAAATAGGGGTTGAAATCTCCTCAAATTTTTTTTACGTTTTTAAATAGCTCTTGAACTTGGGAGATTTTTGAGAGCGCCCGGAGCATTGTAGTACGTCCAGCCGTTCGTTCACACTCGAAGTTTGCATCGACAGGCTTCGTCAACAGGAGGGTGAATCAAATTGTATACATTCAGCCCAGATATCATTGCTAGGGAGCACGTGATTATAATCACGGATGGCTATATGAAGTCGAGGTGGTTGTTTCGTGATATTACTCCATTTGAAAAATGATGGCTCTTTTGGATTTTGTTGATAGGTACTTTTGCAATTTGAACAAACGTTGAAGTATTATTGGGTAAACTATTATCAAACGAGGATGCCCAAAGCCTGATTATGCTTGTCAAATTGTTAACGTCAATATAATACTGTAGTAAAATAAAGCATATAAAACAACAGCAAACAACAGCAACTATTATCCAACGGTAAATTATTACACGACGGTTTATTATTTACCTTATGCTTCATGAATAACTACAAATAATTAATTAATTATTGAATCCCGCGCGTTGGTACGATACTTTAATTCCTGAGCTGGCTCCAGTACTCCATTTAGGGCTTTCTGGAGGGATCTCGAGGTTCTGACCACAGAAAACAGTGATTACGCAGAAGGGGCATCTATACAGGTAAATAATAAACCGCTGGTAATAATTTGCAGCGTTTTTCAATGTTTAATCATGTAGCGTTATAATCATACAGGATCACTTCACTGGCCCATAGAATGATGTTATTCGCATAATGTATTTATAGTCACACTTGTTGCTAATCAGCACATCTTTGGAGTCGCGTGCCAGGGCCTAACATACGTTAACAAGTATTAGCTTTACGTACAGTGGATGGTACAGTACCCGTAATTTGTGTCATTGTGCCCATCATTTCCCCTTCGAGGCACCCAACACGTACTAATTACAGGGGCTAATTGCGTCGTGGCGTACAGGATTTTGGTTTGATCCACCTAACCGATTGAAACAGGATACTCAGAGCTCCTGGAATATCCTCTCCTAATCGTCATGTCACGCCTGTTGTGTACGGGTGGTACTATTTTGCATCGGGATGTGTTTATACAACCAATCATGTACAAGGCACATAACTACATGAATAGAAACATGGGAAACTGTACATACTGTACAGTCAATCCATGAATGGCACAACACCGTACAAAATTGCCCTCAACGAACTTACTCGTCGTATTTTACTCTCCCCCATTTCTACTCCTGAAATACCTGCTTAGGTTAGTTCTGATCTTTTAAAAGCCTGCCTGAGTTGATTGTGTGGGTCAGATGACAAGAACGAGTATGCCGTTGTTCACAGATACGAGTTATATTTCTTGGTCACCAACAAATTCAGGCAAGAATTGTATTCACGCAAGAACAACAAGTCCTCCCAAAACAAACAAAAACCTCTCCTTCTCGTTTCGCTCGTATTTTTTCGTAATTCAAAAGCTGAAATCTGGATTACGAGCGGGGTCGTTCCCTCACCTTGAAATCCTTGTAACACCTGTGTTCCCGGTTTCATTCGCGTGATTTCGATACAATTAGCATTTTTCATTCAGGTAGTCAGGAGTGTCAAAACGTTCCCTATAATTACACCGTGATCGGATCAGTAGCCTCTGCTTGGGCACAAACTTGAAATTCTATTAATTCCTGAAATTCTAAATTTATTCTTTTAATTTTCCGCGGATGATAACCTGGCCGATTTCGCCCAAGTTTGAGTGGTAATTGGGAAGTGGATTATTCATGTATGAGACCAGTCTGTAGTTGACAACAACTACACTGCTGTATAGTTGAAATTATTAGACACACCAGCCACCTTCTTTTACATCAACCGTACTAACGACTACACGAATCACCTACGGAGATGACCGGGGTTTCCAAAGGCATAATTTGGCGATCATCGACTGAAAATTTTGTACTCCCGCGTTACGCCTTCGTGTTTCTGTCAAACTGATTCCTAATGAGATAATATACGAAGAATGTTCTAATATTGACAGGCATTGATACCCGACTAGGAAAATTTGAAGCCCTGGTGAACCAGGGTAACGGGGTAGACTATTATTTTGTACTAAAGGCGCGTCAAGTTATTTTCATGATGAACATGGTTGTGACTTCTTGTGTTTTCAGGCTAAGGAGCTGCCAGCAAAGGATATGAGCGGCACTTCTGACCCATACGTCCGTGTGACTCTGCTCCCGGACAAGAAGCATCGGCTTGAAACCAAAATCAAAAGGAGGACCCTCAACCCTCGGTGGAACGAGACTTTTTACTTCGAAGGTACTTTTTCACATCAGCGCTATTTTCATCGTTTTTAAAAGACCTAATGCAATACCTTAAACCATGCAAATTATTACTCATCGGTTTATTATTTACCTGCATAGATGCCCCTTCTACGTAGATCACAGTTTTCTATTGTCAATACCCTTGAGCTCCCCCCAGGAAAGCTCTAAATCTAATAATTAACTATGTGTAGTTATTCATGAAGGATAAGGTAAATAATAAACCGTTGTGTAATAATTTACCCATATAGATGCTCCTTCTGCGTAGGTCACTGTTTTCTGTGGCCAATGCCTACCCTCGAGCTCCCCCCAGGAAAGCCCTAAATCAAGTAATGGAGCCGGCACGGGAATCATAGTTTTATAAAAATGCGCGGGAAGTTTGTGAATAAATTGATTGATTGAAATTCATTGCGGACCATCTTCTTCCAATGATCTAATGCCAATTTATTACATTGAATTGGATGCAATCCATTGAAAACCATTAAATTCCAACTGAATTCCAATAAATTGATATATCCATTGAAAACCACTGGAAACTATGAACAATCCCCCAATATTGGGTGCAAGATTGTTGTGGCGTCCCTAGCGATGATATCTGGGCTGAATGTATGAAATTTGATTCACCCTCCTGTTGAAGAAGCCTGTCGGTGCAAACTTCGGGGCCTTACAGTGAAAGAACGGCTGGACGTACAATGCTCCGGCTGGTCTCAAAAAACTCGCAAGTTCAAGAACTATTAAAAACCGTGAAAAGATTCACGTAAGAAAAAGGTATCGGTGTTCCGAAAATTTTCAATTCCTATTTTGAACCCCTTGGAGATGACTGACACTAACGCCGAGCTTCGGGGACCAACTAGAACCCGAACGGGACCTATAAACCGAAGTTCGTCAATTTTGGCTCATGGTAACTAAGAAAAGTGCTCAGTACGGCGGACGGACAGAAATGTTTTTATTGCATTTTCGGATTCTACATACCTTGAAACGGAAACTATCAACTATTGAGGGGGGGGGGGGGGGAATTTTTTTTTTTTTCATACTGGATTCCAAAGGTTCATTATTGACAATAATAAACCAAAATGGAATTAAAAAAATTTCTGTCTGTCCGCCGTACTCAGCACTTTTCTCAGTTGCCATTAACCAAAATTGACGAAATTCGATTTATAAGTCCCACTTGGGGTCTAGTTGGTCCTCAAAGCTCGGCGTTATTGTCAGTCATCCCTAAGGGGGCAAAAATAGGGGATGAAATCTCCAGGACGCCGTTATCTCGAATTTTTTTTACGGTTTTAAATAGTTCTCAAACTTGAGAAACCTCCCAAAAAACTCCCAAGTTCAAGAACTATTTAAAAAAAATTTTTTAAATCGAGATAACGGCGTCCTGGAGATTTCAGCCCCTATTTTTCGCCCCTTAGAGATGACTGAGAGTAACGCCGAGCTTCGCGGACCAACTAGACCCCAGATGCAGCTTGAACAACCGTTAAAGTATTATTGATGGGCAAATTATTACACAACGGTAAACCATTTTACAACGGTTCATTATACTATCGATGTAGAAGGGGCACCTATACAGGTAAATTATTACACAACGGTTTATTATTTGCCTTATGCTTCATGAATAACTACAAATAATTAATGATTGAATGATTGAATCCCACGCATTTGTATGAAACTCTAACTCGGGGGCCGGCTCCAGTACTCCATTTAGGGTTTCCTGGGGGCAGCTCGAAGGTACTGACCACATAAAAGCAGTGATCTACGCAGAAGGGGCAACTATACAGGTAAATAATAAACTGTTGTGTAATAATTTTCAGCGTTTTTTATTGCATTTTCGAATTCTACATACCTTGAAACGGAAAACACCGAATTTTTAGGGGAGGGGGTTAAAGTTTTTTTTTATTTTTTTTTTTTTTTTTTTAATGCTCGATTCCAAAGGTTTATTATTGAAAATAATAAACCAATACAACCTGGGGTTTAAATTCCCTCGGACATTGCAAGTCAGTCAAGATGATAGGTACATACCAGTTCGTATAGAGTAGGCACCAGAGACATCGGGTGAAGTCTCAGTTTTATAAGTTAAATAGGAAAAAAATTGCCACAGTGCTCACAGCTGATTGGGATGGATATTTGCCTTATTTCCTTGTCCATTGTAGTAGGCCTTGTAGGAAGGCAATTATATTCATGTACGAGCAGGCCACCGCCTAAGCTCATCGGTTTCCCTATATAGCGATCTCCAGCAAAATCCATTGAACTGTTACCTGCTTCCCTATTGGCCAATGCATCTTCATTCATCACTGTTTTCATTCACTACCTGTGTTCATTCAGTTCACCTCTCACCATCGGAGAACCGGTGACAACCAACCAGCGGGATCAGGTGGCCTTCACCCTGTTTCGATCCCTAATTCGACTATTGTAGACTATGGTAGAGAGAGTTCTCTGTACTAAACGGACTGGTGTTGTGGTGAACATCAACACTACAGCATTTCTAAAGAAGCGGTGCAATGCTGAAAATTTAATCATTTCCAAATGCGTGGGTTCTGCTCTGTTTAAAGTATCTAATCAAAGTATGACAGAGGGGTTTCAGCAACGCAATGTTTCTCAGTCGAGAGAAAGGAATGGTATAGTACGAGTAGAAACACCTGAAAAAAGTTTTGATAGGGCGAATAAGTTTCGAGTTAAAAAAACTCATAAAGGAATATCGGGGGAAGGGAATATCGAGTGTTCCTGAGCTTCTTTCTCAAAATTCTCGGGCAATTTAAGATCACTATACTTACTTTATTTGGAGAGTTCAAAAAAGCCCCGCTAGGGTTCAGAGTTTTTCGAAGAGTTTGAGTGAAACAAATAAGGGGTTGTCTCGGTGCAGTGTTTGCACTTGTTTTATGTAAAATCTTTTTATCTGTCTGCATGTAGATCCAGCCAGTCTTGAAGTTTAAACCAACCACCACAACAAATCATCCATCCCCCAAACCTAATTTTTTCCACGCTTTTCTAAACACGCTGTACATAAATAAGTCAACATACGCACAAGAAAAGGAGGTAGTGTGTGGGGCACACTGTTGTTTAAACTATGAAACAGGTGTTGATGGGTGATTGAAATCAATTGCTGAAGGAAGATTGTTTTCAAACCGCATTGCATGTTTTCAGTTCGATCGGTGCTCTTATGAAAAACACTCTCATTCATTGCAGTTAGGATTTGTGTTCACATTATTTAACTGAATAAACCTACCGCTTAAGGTTTATTTTTATTTTTATAAAACCACTCCAACCATGATGTCTCCTCAATTTACCTTCCTAAATTATTTACTTTATCCTCCAATTGAAAACCTCTGACCTCTTTTCTCCCCCTTGGGAACAAACGATCTTCGGAAGTCGTGTTTATCTTCTCGAGCTGAGGGCTTAATATAAACCTGTATACAGAAGCCTCTTCATCGTTCAAATCTTCACTCGATGCCTCCTTATTTTTGATGGAGTCCAAAGCTTTGGGTCGTTGGAAAAGAATAAAAATTTCAGAAGGGGAAAGACTCACGGAATAAGGGGTTGCTGAAGAAGCAGAAGGGTCGACAAAAGTGACGGGCCCTTGAGGGGGGCCTTTCAAACCTTTTAAAAACGGTGACATGAACGGCGGTGAGAAAGAAATGAATCTTTCGCAACAAACCACAGAAAAGAGACGCTAGCCCTTTGTAACATCTCGGTTCTTTGCCCGGACATAGTTTCTTTTTTTCCTCTTCACACTTCTGAGCTTCAAGCAAGAAGTTCCTTACGAGTCATTCCTGCTTTCTTTCATCCTTCTATGTCTGTTTCTGCCCAAGGGAATGGTGTACTTTTTGGTTGGGCTTTTTCTCGAAGGCACGTCTTACTGATTTAATCTAATTTTTTGCGTTCAAAGGGTTTGATTGGGTATCTTGGCGTGTAATACATTCATTCTAACAAACTTTATTCGATGGTTCCTTCACTTGCAAGTTCTTGTTCTTCTTCCGATCCCTTGATGACCGTATTTAGCTATTATTATCACAGTTACTATTCGGGCCTGAAATTTTAGGTCAGTAAGAACGTCGTTTTACGTACTCTGCGAATATGTGGTGAATCTCGTATGCACTAACATATGTGTAAAAATGCATAATGCTCCGTAAAATATTCCTAAAAAATAAGTTTCGAGCTGTGCAGTTTAACTACCTTCATTTTACTGAAGTTAAAACTCTACTTTTGGTTGATATCTGTTCTAATGTGGTAAATGTTCGGAAGAAGTTAGGGCAACAACAAGAAAACCCTCAAACATCATATTTTGTTTTGTCGTTATAATGCATATCGGTGTAACCTAAAACGTCCGCCAATTTTTCACAGTTTTGAAGCATGTCGGTAGGTATTTGCGAATTGTTTGTGAATGTGGACGTGAGATGGTTGTTATGTTATATTAGATTTTCTATTTTGGTTGGTTGAAAATTAGGTACCTACTTCATCTTGTACCATATTATTTTATACAAACCTTGCAAGCCTACCAGCTAGATTTATATGGTTTCCAAAACTCATTTCCCCTTATAAATTGGCAAAAATATCTACCAGCATTAGTTCTTCGTTCTTCCAGAAACTTCAGTTTATCTGGTCAAATCCTTTACTGTACTACCCGGTATTGGCTTGCTCGAGCTCGAGCTTGCGTTCCTTCTTTGGAAATCAAGATCCTACCCGCTTTCAGTGAATAATTAAGTTAGTATCCAGAGGCAAATGTACAACCGTATACAGTGTATTTATTCTTAGTAACTAAATCAACCCTTGATTAATTATATCTGTCCTAAGTATTCTAATCTCCGGGGAAATAACTGGTAACTCATTTCAAATGAGTTACTGGAAAAAGTACATATTATTCAAGAGGTCTTTCCCATCTAAATGGAAAATGTTGGCTAAATAGAAAGGGCTATTTGCATGGGTCGCAAAAGCAGTTTACATTTCTTTTTTTTTCTTTTTTTTAATGGAAGTAGATTCTACCCTGAGCATTTTGAGACCGACCGCACGCTCCTACGATAAGTAATTCTTTTTCTGTGATTTTTCAAAGTTTCCAGAGGTTGTTCCTACGACATTGCACTCCTCCCGCCTAGGCCCTCTGCCAATAATTGTGACGTAGGAACCTCTGGAAACTTCGAAAAATCATAGAAAAATAACTACTTATCGCAGGAGCATACGGTTGGTCTCAAAATTCTCAGGATGGAATCTACTTTCATTTGAAAAAATAAAATAAATACGTGCAAATATCCCATTGTAAAATGTAGGATGGTATAGGTTATACTGTTCCGTATGATGTAGGTAGATGCGTACGTATTAATACATCGGCCACCTGCTGTTCAAGTTTACAGTTTAAAATTTACCCCGATCATTTCAACTTATTGATGGTTGAGTAATAGTTACTATACTTTTATTTCAGGATTTCCAATTCAGAAACTGCAAAGCCGAGTGCTTCACCTCCACGTGTTCGACTATGATCGCTTTTCAAGAGATGACTCCATCGGCGAAGTCTTCCTCCCCCTCTGCCAGGTAAACATTGTTCGTATACATTTAAACATTAATTTTCCATTTATTACCTGCCTAATTTACTTGGGACACATGGATTTATTTTATAATGTTTTCATAACCGGTTTTATACATAACAGAATGTATAAGAACGTTATTCTGTTGAGATGAGGTGAACAGTACAACCTATGAAAAGTTGATTCATAAATCTGTTTTCAAAATCGATCCTATATAGTTTGTCGTTAAGTTAAATCTCTGAGGAGGGTTAGAGTTGATGGCACAAGATTAAGGGGTTGATGTACTGGGTAATGGTTTCCATCTCTGAGCTTCAGACACGGGGATTTCGAGTGGCCT
The DNA here is from genome assembly GCA_954871275.1 of Leptopterna dolabrata. Taxonomy (NCBI): domain Eukaryota; kingdom Metazoa; phylum Arthropoda; class Insecta; order Hemiptera; family Miridae; genus Leptopterna; species Leptopterna dolabrata. Next base: position 18,427,553 of record OX940977.1, read on the forward strand.
TGACTGGTGGGATTTCTTAAAGGGTATAACGAAAGTATAATTACATCGTAGGATAAATATACAGTAGGCCTCGCTTGTAGTGATAGCAGCATCGTATTATAGAACTATAGTACGTGTTAATCGCAGTGGGGTTTTCGTCCTCAGTACCGTTTATCCACAGGCCAATACCTAGGCTTCCTTGATTGCCTGTGTTATTCCTGTGGTACCTACTATTAAGCCATGGAGGTTTGATATGCGTCTGTCGTTGATGGCAGTTCTTCTCTTCTCCCTTATCCATTTTTCAAGACTAGAGTCTGAATTTGAGATGATAGGTACACAAAAACACCTAATTGTGGTCTTCTTAAAGTAGCCATACAAAGTACAAGGTCATCAGAGTTTAGGGTTCAACAATCTTAGGTAGGTTCACGAAGACAGTTGGGTTGGTGGGATTGTGTTTTATTGTTGAGAAAATCGATACCTTTGCCCGTACTCATGTCTAGTAGGCATGTAAGTGACCCTATCCAAAATTATTAAAAAATCTATTGTAGGTTTGTTTAATTCTTCCTGAGAAATCTGTAAGACTGCTACTGTTAATAAATTAAAGATATCCGATGAACTCCAAGTCGCTCGTTATCACTTTCGAATGTTTACCTAACAATCCAAGATTCTCAACGTGGTGTCAGCGAAGATGACCAGTCGCCAATTGAATGCGTAGAACTAGGCTGCTCTCATTTGTTCCGGTCCTCGACTGTGCCTTAGCTTTACTAGGTGTGTCAGGACTCAGGACTGAGAAACATCAGATCCCTCTAACCTGTGTTCACTAGCTTGGCTTTTGCCTGGACCTGTTTCATCACTCCCTGTCCACTATGATTTGTTGACCTCCGCTGATAATGTCCGTTGTGCGTTGAGGAGTGTTTTTTGGGGTTTGGTTACTTCTTTGTTCTTGTGGCGTTAGTTGTTTGGTTGGTTGTGTGTGTTCTTGTGCACAGGGAAGGTCTGAAGCGATCCTTGTGTCACGTCGTCAGCTTCGACTAATCAAAAATTAAACATGAAACTCAATTATGAATATAGTGAGCTCAACGCCTTATCAGGTGGAATAAACCGGTTCCCATAAGATCACCGAAATTAAGATACCTCGAGCGTGGTTTGTACTTGGATGGGTGACCGCCGTGACGCGTGGTGACATGTCCAAGTATAACCCATGTAGCTGTTGGACGAACCTTCTCCACTCAAGGGGTTGAGGCAATGAGTAGCCAAGAGGCAAATGATCAGATCGAATTCTGATCATCTCGTCGGAGGAGGACAGCTGATCACTTCCGCTACGCTGGCAGGGCAGCGAACGAAAACCCCCTGCTGAAATGGCTGTTACTTTACTTACTTTTACCAAACACCTTCTGTTTCTATGGTTTTAATGCCCAAAATCACTTTCAACATCTTGTCGTTGCGTGCAATAGAAAAAGGCTTTTAATAATTTTCTCTCACTCCATCTGCTCGAAATAACAAAGGAGCTGAATCTGAATCCATGTCATTTTATTTTCCCTGTGAACACCCGACGGAAACTGGAACCTCGAGAAAACCCTTGAGGATCGGGGACAATTGCCACTTGTCGAAAACGAGACAATGCGAGGAAGGGCTCGAGTGTGCTCCAACAACTGTTTAGTTCGGGAGGCACTTCTAACCAGTGTACCCAGTGTTCCACCCCCAAAACGGCCGTTTAGAATCTGTTGGCAGTAATTCCCTTGGATGCCAACTTTGCCAACTCTGAAACTTCTACTTGCAACAGCCTCTCGCTCCGAATCGACTTCCCCTTCCGGTGGAACTGGTGCAATCAATGTTGGCTTGTATCATGTTCGTTCTATTGTTATTATTCATCCTTCCATTTCTCTATTAGCACTTTGAATTGGCTATATTTCCATGGCATAGCGGCATAAACTGAAGTTGAGAGACCGCTGGACGGTACGATGTTTTGCATTTAAATTATACCGGATGCTCATCCTTGGCTGTAAACATAATGAACTTGGACCGAACCATATCCACAGTTATTTATGGAATTGGACGTGAAGCACTCAAAGTTTTTAACTTGTAGTTTTTTTATCCCAACACCAAATAAAATCCATGCAAATTATTACAAAACAGTTCATTATTTTCTTGTATAGATGCCCCTTGTGCGTAGATAACTGTTCTCTGTGGTCAGTACCTGAATTATTAGGGTCGTTTCGTGCTGTGGATACCTACTTACCCACGCGCGCTTGCGCGCACACACGGAGACGATAGAAATGTCACTCGAGTCGAAGTATCTCTAACGTTTGGTATTTACAGTTACGTAAATATGTATTTTTCCACCTCCCCCATCTCTTGTAACGGGCCATTTCGGCCTCACAAACCACCCGTTCGTTTTTGAAATTCTGATGGTCGCTGAATCTAAGTAGGATCCTCGAAATATTCCAACATTTTCACCTTATTTATACGAGTTGTTTGGCCATGAACAACAGACTTGTACCTATCAATAAATGGGTAGGTAAAAAATATCCGTCAATCATAAAGGTTACGAACAAACCATCTTTCTTCAGATTAATGAAGTAGCATCACTGAACAACCAAATTGTTTTCATAAAGCCATACTTGATTATAATCAGCTGTTCCCCATCAATGATATTTGGGCTGGATCTACCTACATACCGCAATATGATTGTTGTCGAACCGTTTTCGGTACAAACTTCAGGGCCTTACTGTGAACAAACGGTTGGACGTACAATGCTCCGGGTGGTCTAAAATAATCGTCAAGTTCGAATCAGTTTAAAAACGTCTTATAAAAACGATGCCCTTCTAATTGAAAGTTTTCGAGCTACGGCGTTCTGAAAATGTCAACCCCTATTTTTCACCTCAGAGATGACTGGTAGTAACGAATTAGACCAACTAGAACCCGAATGGGAACTGCAGACCAAATTTCATTAATTTTGATTCTTAATAAGTAAGAAAAAGTACGGAGGATGGACATTGAAAATCAAAACATCAGATTTTGAGGGGCAATTGCTCATTTTTGTCAAAGGTTCATTGTTGAAGATAGTAAACCAAAAGGAGTTTCAAAATGGGTAGATTCCTCCAAAATGTATACTTTCGTACAGAAAACTTGAATAAATCCATATATTAAAAATTGCAAAATGACTTTCGTAGAACATTGTTTTACCCAGATAGATGTGAAAACCGGGTTAAGATTTATTATTAGTATGCTTCATGTAACCATTGATAGGCGGACTTAAGTTGGCATCGCTTGAAAGTTATAAGCCAATTTTAGGCCTTTATTTTACTTTTGGTAAACTAGGTAATTTAAAACGAGGATACAATGGGAGTTATCTCTATTATTGTTATTATGCTGCCTAAAACAGTCGAGCTATAATGCATGAAAAACCTCGTAAAAGAAGTGCGTAACAACTTCACGGAGATCCTATTAGTTAGTTCAAGAAGCGATTTGCACCTTCCTTTCGGCTGGGACTTTTGTAATATCAAGGTCTATGTAAAGACTCTTAATACCTCATGGTGATAAACATGCTGGTTTACCGAGGATGTCTGTACCCATATCCTCGTCTAATTTTACTTCCATGTTCCTACCCTATTATAAGAATGGAAGTGTGGTATACCTTCAAAAATAGGTGTTCGAGAAACCATGGAATCTTGTTCAGAAGTGCTCAAAACGAGTTTCTATAAGGTTTTCTCTTGATGTCGCTCCGTACGTATGTATGTGCCTATTTATGTAAGTATGTTGTAATTTCAAATGATCATAACTTCCTCAAAATACGGCATTCTTCAGCTTTGATGTTTGTGTTTTTTTCAGCTCGTTCAACTCTTCAATTTGAGATGAGAGCGAAGTTTCGAGGTGAAAAAATAAGGGATTTATGACGGGGTTTCTAATTTTTCGAGTTTCAACTATAACTGCCGTAAAAATGGATCAAAATTGGTGCGCTTGGACCAAAATGTCCTTTAGGATGTCTAGATCGTGCCTATTGATTTTTAGCTCTGTCGTAATTGGCTAATGGCTAATTTGGCCCTAGGCGAGAGGGGTGCAGTCACGTAGGATTGCTGGAATCTTTGAAAATCATAGAAAAAGAACTATTAATCGTAGGAGAATCCTGTCTCAAAATTCTTAGAATGGAACCTGCCTTCATTTAAAAATTATATAAGCCGCTTTTGCCACACATGCTTATTACCCCATTGACAGCAAAAAATATGTCAATGGGTCCAACATTTTCTAGGTTTACTAACTAAATGACGTTGGTGTGGTGTCAGAAAGTGGTTGAAAGTGAGATTTCTGTGCAAGTTTACGGATTCTCTCCCTGCCACCAAACTTGAGTCCATACTATTATTAAAAACATGGATTTATTGTTTGGCAATCTCCACACCAGAATTTTAATTAGTCATAATAGTCCTATCCAATGTCAACGAGCTGATTTAGATTTCTGCTGAGCCATGGATATATTTTCCAACATAAAGGATATTGAGAGTTATGTTGGATTTTCAGGTGGACTTGTCTGAAAAACCGTCTTTCTGGAAGGCCCTGAAACCCCCGCTGAAGGACAAATGCGGCGAACTTCTGACCTCACTCTGCTACCATCCCAGCAACTCCATTCTGACGCTGACGCTCCTTAAAGCGAGAAACCTTAAAGCTAAAGATATCAACGGCAAATCAGGTATACATGTCACGACAATCTTTGTTAGGCATACATTGTTAGACATTTAAAAACGGACTAGCGTAGCCGACGTGGAGAGCAATAGGTTAGACCTGCTTACTGCATAGGTGGTAAGTACATAGTGAATTCGCATCTAATAGGAAAACTGAATTCGTGCGTGGAAAGGGTTTCATTAAAGAATGTTCGGAAACTCTTTTTGCTTTGTACAGAAATTTATTAATAGAGAAAACGAAAGGCCACTTAATTGACGCCCTAGGGAAATAATTGAAATAACTTAAAGGAGCTCCTTGCAAAACAAAACGGATATAATAATCTGTACGAAAAAAAAGAATGAATCTGATTCTCTGGCTAATATTAGTTTCTAGCGATTCAATGTAGGTATGATTGGGAGGATCTGACCGTGAAGATGATGATACGTCCTTCAGACACGCAGTCCTGTTTCTGCCCTTCCTCGAATAGAGTTCGATGTCGTTGATACGACGAAATCGGCGAGGAAAGGCCCGATGGAGCTTGGCGAGGTTCTTTGCTGGTGCTGGGGGTGATGTCTGCAAGAAAAACGGTCCTTCAGATACAAATGCGAGAAAACAGTGGGGCAGTCGAACTTCCAAGCCCTGAGCGGACCACGACGAAAAGGAGAGCATAATGAGACTTACATCATTCCCTTCTAGACGATGATCCAGATATAGAAAAACGATGATGGACAGTTTTCGTGGTACGGAAGAATCGATGAAAAGCTAAGGCGACTGCTGCAATAGGTTCAGGAGGATGATATCCTGGCAGAGGTCAACTTGGAACTGAGGACGTGATCCGGCGAAGGGGGCTTATGATACCACTTGTTACTATAGGTTATTTGTGGAAGTTCAAATTTTATCACTTCACAATATCAATCACCAAAACAACCCGGTTCACTAGCTGTATAAACAAGATTGTAACAAACATCTAAAGGTAGCCGAAACACTTAATACTAGCTAAGGCCTACCAGGACCTACCAGGAGCAGTAGCTCAATGCGTGACGGCTCTTGGGGAAGAATTACTACGTAAATAAGTATTGTTGTATAACAAAGTCCTGTGGTCGTCGACTTTCATGTCTTCCTCCAGGCGCGGATCCAAGGGGGGGGTCACAGGGGTCATGACCCCCCCCCCCCCCCCCCCCCAGAATCAGCCTGCATTTCAAAAAGCAGAGCTGAACGAATTGTTCACAAACCCGAAAACAAAAAAAACCAAACGAAAACGAACCCAGTTTTTGTGAAATCAAAAAAGAACTATAAAAAATCTAAAAAGATTCGATCAAAAATGTCAAAATTAGTCCAATATTGGTCCTACCAATGTTACTTTATATACAATTATGTCAATAAATTTACCTTGGTGTATCCGTCAAATTACACCTTGTTTATTTCTTCTTATTTTTGTTATTATCTTGTTTTTGTTTCGTTCTCGTTTTCTTTCCTGCCAAATTCAGTAAAAACGGTACTGAACTCACTGAGATCAACAATAGATTGTTGTGGTTTCAATGTTTTGATTTGCAAACTCTGAAGTTAGCTACGCTGCCATAAAATGCGCCAATTTGTTTGAAAACACATTAGGACACTTTTTTAGAAGAAAATTGAAAATAAATACATTTATCAGTTAAATAATTAATAGATATTGAAAAATATTTTTTACATAAACAATGAATTTTATAAATAAATACAATTAATTTTGTAAGTAGACAAATTGGACGAGTTTAGGCATAAGGTTGAAAATTCGGTTTGTATTGTTCGTTTGGTTATTTTGTTATTTTTTGTTATTTTTTATATTGTTCTACCCTATGACCCCCTCCGGAAAAAAATTCTGGATCCGCCCCTGTCTTCCTCTGGTTTGGTTTGGGGCATATTCGTAGATCTGCCACATCGAATCACCAGGAGTAGTGGTTATAACAATTTTCTGTAACATTCAACAGGCTGATAGCTTTTAGTAGTGTTGAATTGATAAACCTTGAATTGTTTGCTTGAACTTTGAAGGCTAGCTGGAAAATTGATGCCTCGCTAAAGTTAGTTACTCGCCTCGAGTTTGGTTGATTTTTGGGCGATTCCAGTATTCGAACGTTCAAATAGCGAAGCACATTCGACATGTTATGTGTCTGTTAGGGTGAGATGCCATCAGGGACTGAAACTGAAATGTTAGCTCGACCTGAAACAGGTAACGGCGGAGAAAATCAATATGATTGGCATAAAGCTTACCATATAACCTCCGACTGAGTTGTAGCTGTCACGGAAACTCACTTGGAATTCCGTTTACCAAAAAATCATTTCTGTTGTCACGTTCCACTGTTTTCGTTTGCCTTTCTCCACCCCTTTCTCAATCACTTGCTTCGGCGCGGAACGTGAAGCGAATGAAATAGCCGCTGTGTGTGATTAATGGAATACATCACAGGGTAAAACATTATGCCACGAAAGAGGTCGGAGATCAAGTACCTAATTCGGTAGGAAAACGGCAAAAGTCAAAGGATTTCACACAACGTCATCGAGTAAGCTCAATTTATAAATCAACGACCTCCAGCTGCGTTCTTTTCTTAGGGATTCGACCTCTGATTATATACGTTATTGATACCTACGTTGTTAATTCACGTTTTATTTTCACGTTTGGTACGATCATCAGTGTCGTGGGCGGGTGTTATGCTCACGACATGGCTGGTGTGTTTGGATGAGGATGAAGTTGTGAGGTTGGATGAAGGCGGATGCGGGTGGTGAGGAAGGACGTGCTCCGTAGGAGTCTTTTGGCTAACGCCCCGCGGTTTTCACCACAGCAGGCGTTAGTTGGAGGGAAGTTCAGCTTCCCGCGGTTTTCACCACAGCAGGTACTAGATGAGAGGAAGGTGTCCCGCGGTTTTCACCATAGCAGACACCTGGAAGGTAGTGGATAGCTCCCCGCGGTTTTTACCACAGCAGGAGCTGGAGGAGAAGGAGGTATCCCGCGGTTTTCACCACAGCAGATAGCAGGAGAAGGAGCACCCCGCGGTTTTCACCCCAGCGAGTGCAAGAGAATGCAGGAGAGAGAGAAGTCGCAAGTCGAGGGTTGGTCGGGTTGGTCGGACGAGCTGGGCCAAAAGGTCTGCTTATATTGGCCTGTTTCCACCTGTCCCCCGTCCACAATCGGCCGTTATGACCGTTGAGGAGCGATGACAGTTGGTGGAAGGAACCCTTCTCCCATGGCGCTACCCGGCTCGTCGTTCCCTTCGTTTATTTGGTAAAATCTTTCTATATTACATAGGAGTGGTTAGTGCAGAGATTCGGGGGGGACCACGACAATCAGCATTTGATTACAGCTGATAGGATGCTTTGTTATAGTAAAGAGCTCAAAACCCACCAAACAGGAATTCTGTGTATACTTTTTTAAATCGGTAAAGTAGCAAACCGAGGGTATCAGTTTTTAAAGATCTACTCTTCTTTATACAGTACACTACTTTGTACAGTACAGTACTTTGTGCATTGCACCTACGTGTATTATTTAGAAGAGAAAACTTGGAGCGAAAGAGCCAAGAATTGTAAAATTTCAAGTTGATGGTCCTATTGCATTTAAAATTGCCAATACTTTTAGGAGGGTTTTTGTTTTTACCATCGATCAAACTGATCTGTAAATAGGTACCTACCCTTAGGCGTTACGTGGGCTCCCATTTTACCCATTTTACTGAAATTTATTGGGTTCCTCACCCCTATATGAAACGCCACGTTGATGAAGCCCTCTAAAAATCCAAATCCAGATTGGAAATAATTACGATTAGTAGGTACCCATAATAATCAACTCGCTCGGATCAAGCAGTGTTGTTTTTGTGCCGCTGTCGTATTTGAAATTGTTACTCCCTTCGTTTCGTTGATACAACCCTTTCCAAGCGAAAAACTCGCGATTAAAGAAACATCTAAAAATCGGTCAACCCCCTCTGCTGGCTCATCTGTGTTATGAAGAACACCAAAGATAACTCTCAAAGCTCAAAACTTGCTCATCATTTAGTATAAGTTAGTCTTCTCCCAACAAAGTCCGTCGCCTTCATTATAGATCAACGTCTAAACTTTGGGTGCCGCAAATTAAACAAGTTCCCATAAGCTGAGGCGACGGGGGGCATCCTCATCCTCAATATGTTGGAAAGTTTGGTCTCGGAAGCTGCAATCTTAAAATTGCTCTAATCCGAGCAAGCGAATCTTTGCTATCTTTTAATACGCTTACTCATTACATTGAGTCTCCAAGACTTCGGTTGCGCATTCGCCGAGTGTCCCCGTATGAGTGCCGCCGCCTGATAACACATGGGGGCGTCTCTAGTCCCCGAGTATCTCAGTCGTTCCGAGATTTGAGTATCTTCGTGTGAGCGGAGCCTAACATGAAGTTTCTTTGTGCGAATTACTCACCGGTTGTAACGTACTACACGTGATATTTATGTTATTAATAAGGACGATTGTTTCATTGATGTGGGAGTTTGTTCTGAAGGTCGTCAAGCGATATGTGGAGACAAAGGAGTCTAGTCTTTGGTGTTAACTACTCGTATCACACCACTCATTTGATAGATTTTGTTGTTGTTTTTCATCAAATTCATCAAACAAGTTTAGAGATTATAATTTTACTCGTGTGGTCAGTATGTAAATTTCAACAAAACCCTCATAAAGCTGTATATTTGTTCTCAAGACATTGAGCATACCGTACTTGTGTTTATATGACCAACCATAACCCTCCCCTCTCCCCCCGCTGATCTAAAGATAATGAGTTCTCGTAAAAAGATGGTAGATACAGCCGACTCGACAATTCGACTCTCTATAATTCGAATTTCTCGAATATGCGAACAAATGCCTCTATCCCTTGAGAACCTTTCGTTAATTCGAAGACAGCAACGCAAATCGTACCAATGTATTGTAACAGTCGTACGCAGTCAAAGTAATACTGACGATACGCTACCAGCGAACACGCTATAATTCGAACGGCACCAACTCTTGGTAATTCTAAGTTTTCTGCTTTAACCAACGGGACCGACTGAGGTGATGATATTTTCACCAAAAACGACCGCAAAAAAAAATTTTTTGCATTAAATTTTCACGGATACTGATAGTATTCTACCTACATTGAAACGCAAACCAAGAAATCCGCTATCAAATTTTGAGGTTTTTTTAAATTTTTTTAAATTCTAGATTCCCGTGGTTCGAGCGCGAAAGCAATAAACCAGTAAACACGGACATCGGACAACGCGACCCGTCAATACGATCAAACAAAAAATGCTGCAAAGTCCTTTTCACCTGGGTTTATTATTCTCGGCTGAATACGGCACGACTGGGACCTCAGCGCACAAGGCTATATTTGGCGGTGTTCTGACAAATTAGCGATCAGTGAAATTGTCATTCGATCGTCTTAATTCACCTGTTATTACTACCTAATGTGTTATTATACAAACTTCTGGTGATTACAGCCATTTTCACAGGTTTTTGACTCATAAATATTGAATTTTGATATTTAAAACTTCGGTAGCACCTCAATCCTTCACTCACTGGTCAAAATCAACTTCATATTTGGTCTCCTCGCGCTTTAAAAAAAAAAGGAAAACTATACCTCACAAGCCCAAGTTCACTGAAACCTCAAAAATACCAAATTTGGCTCCATAACACCCTTGGGTGTTTTCCGATCGGACTGCCGACATAGGGGAAACAACTAAGGCCCAAATGGAGCCTGTATGCGAAAGAACGATTTTTTTTTAGACCGAAAATTAAGGTAGATGTCGATGATCGGCGGAAGACATTGTTGCATTTTGGAATCCACACACCTTGAAACGTAAAAGAAAAAAATTTTGAGGGGGTGTTCCAAAAAAGTTTTCCGAACCGAATACCTAGGTGTAATTCAGAGAATAATGAACCAAAACAATCGGCAGGGAAAGACAGGGAAAATTTGTCGCTTCCCCTGCGTACAGACCTACAATTCCACGTTGGCTGCTGCAATATTCAAAGGATCGTTTCACTTTCGTACCCACATCAAGGTGGTTTTGGCCTGGTAATAAGATGAAGGTAGTCATGCACGTGTTTCTTTACTCCTAGTTAGGTCCTGTCTCATTCAAAGGAGGGCCTGATGTACAGTGTATGGTACACGTCTTTTGATACGGTATTTTAATCACGCCTCCATCAGAGAGGCCTGATATGCACTAAAGTGTCGTTTAACCTTTCTCCTGTCAAGCTTGCTTTGTCCTGATACGCAACAATAAAATAGAAATAATGTACTCCTTAAATAATCCTACCAAGGGGGGCGTTGACCTAATATAGCGAAGTATCTACGCATTTCATGAAACGCCATTACATGGTACTCCGCGCCTAAACCACGAATCTGCAAATCATCATGCTTAGAAAAATTAGTTAAAGTTATGGTTTTTAAGGAAAAATCCTAGTTATCATCATATAAATGTATATATTGATACAACTGCCTACAGAGCCATTCATGTATTACTTAGATTAAGTGTCCAGGCTTCAAGCCGCAGATTTGTGGTTTTGGTGTTGTTTGGTTTTATAATACATACTGGTACACTTCTGTGATTTTAGGCGTTGTGTCTACATATACTGTTTTTGTACATTTGATGAATTAAGCACATACTGGCACATCCGTGGATTTTCAGCTATATTCAGAGTCAACTGGCACTGTTGTACTCTCATTACTATTGCAAATCCATCCGTTGCTGATCATCTCATCAGAAAGGTATTGACAAATAACTCATTCTCCTTGCAGATCCCTACGTGAAGGTGTGGCTTCAGTTCGGTGAGAAGAGGATAGAAAAGAGGAAGACACCGATTTTCAAGTGCACGCTGAACCCTGTCTTCAACGAGACCTTCAGTTTCAACGTCCCCTGGGAGAAAATCAGGGAATGCTCTCTCGACGTGATGGTCATGGATTTTGACAACATTGGGAGGAACGAGTTGATCGGACGGATACTGCTAGCCGGTAGGTAGTTTTCCCTTTTCACGCTAATGAACAAATTTTGCTAGACTAGAACGTGTGATGGAAAACATCCCAATCCAAATTTCGCCTGTTTGAATACCGAATTAATTCATCAATTCATCGAATTTCGTTTTACACCTTATGTGGTAAGCCATCTTGCAATGTGGAATAAACAGAAATCAAATAAACCTTTAGCTTACCACTAATTTATTCAGTACAAAGCTTTTCGCTCAACTTCTGAGCATCATCAGGTAGGTACTCACCTGATGTACCTACCTGATGATGCTCAAAAGTTGAGCAAAAAGCTTTGTACTGAATAAATTAGTGGTAAGGTAAAGGTTTATTTAGTTTTTGTTTATTCCACATTACCAATATTACTCAAATAACCTTTTTTTAAATTTTTCCATCACGCACCATCTTTTTTCATTGTTTTAATACCTTCAACCGGTAAGGGAAAAGGTAGTGAAAACAATGAAAATCCATATTATTTTATTCACGATTTTTTAATTTGAGAATTTATCAGATTCTGGTTACAAATAGTCTTGAAGTGTTTGGTATGGGAACAAAATACATAATGTTGGACTAGGAAAATACGGAAAGAAAGTCCATAAAAACCCGTACCTAGTTTTCTCACAGAGGGCGTGTATATCTTGGTCGCCGTAGTGCCCTAGGTTCGCCTGCATGGTGTACTGAGTATTCCACATACCAACAAAAAGCTCACAATTTTTGGGATTTTTCTATTCTTCAAGTAATAGCACCATAAATATATTCTTCCTTCCTTAAAATCGCATTTACCAACCATTTACATACTTAACGTACTTTACTACAAATCAGTCGGCTTCTCTCGACAAAAGTCTACAAAACAATACGGAACCAACTCAACCTATTGTGATCCAACTTGTACGGGAAGAGGGAACTAGGCACCTAATCCGCTGAAGCCATCCTCACTTAGACTCACTGTCATTTATGAAACGAAAATGTATATCCGGGAGCCGCCTATCACAAACAGGTGGAGGAACGCGTGTACATATGCATTGGTTCCCTGATTTACAATACAAAGGGGATTCTAGTAAAGAGTAATAATGTCTGTGAGCTATAAGCAGGTAAGCAGCAAACGGCATTTTCGGATTTGTCGTGGAGTTTACTTTTAGAATGTCCCAAAATACCCTGTGGTTTCGTTAATAGTCACTCAATCATAGGCATTCTAAATTTGCAAATGATAACGTGCATGTTTAGTATATGAAAAAAATCGCTGATGTCCAGTCAGTTGCCTAATTACGAATAAAAGAACAAAGGAAAGACATAAGTTTTTATCAATTTTTCACCTACTTCCGTACACACTGCTTCTTAAACGAATACCTATATCAAAATCCATCAATTTTCAATGTGACCGACCTATTGCTCTTTTATGAAGTACTTGCACTTTTTCCATGATTATCATTGACATGTTACTAATGAAGCAATTCCATTTCGTGATGACTACAACAAAATTTTAAATCAATCAGGTAATCATGGTAAATCAACAGGTAAGAATGGATCAGGAGCCAGCGAGACGAAACATTGGCAAGACATGATCACAAAGCCACGCCAAACTATTGTGCAGTGGCACAGGCTGAAGCCAGAATAAGCTACTTCGTATTGAATAAGGTGAGACTGTTATTTACTTTCCCTTTTGTATACAATTTCATATGGTGGAAAAGTGACAGTGTTTTACCACAAACGCAATATGAAACATCTAAAACTAATTAAGATTTATTTTTGTCTGTTTCAGGTTAAGAAAATTATTGCATGGATAGGAGCTAATACATATTTATGAAATGTATATCCAGCCATGGGCGTCAAAATCCCTTGTCTTACATGTAATCGAAAACACCCAACCCATCTTTTTTTCTTCAGAAGCCTTTAGAAGAAAAATTTAGATAGAGGCAAACTTCAAATCAAAGCGATCAATATATTTAAAGAATGTGTATCAAAAAACTGAACCATTACAGTTGTAGAATAAAAAATATCATATTTAAAAAAAGGTAAATAAATGGTCTTATATTTTTTTGTGAAGTTTTAAAACGAGATTGAATTTTCTAAAAATATAAGTAAAAGAACTTGAAAAGGCTTTTTACACTCAAGGGGTAACCTTAATCACAAGTATCCACGAGAAAATATATTTTTGTGAGTGTTTTACTAATATTGCAAACAATATTTATGAAATACCAAAAAAACTTTCCGAAACTCTATTGTAAAGATTTTCTATTTTAAAACCGTGTATAGAATTTTCAAACCAAGAGTAATGTTTCTGAAACAATGAAAGGTTTCTGTTTTGCTACATTTTTTATCGACGAAAAATGCTTTTATGCATTATGATGAAAATCGAAACTCAATACGAAAATTAAATTCTAACGAACACAGGAAAAATTATTAGGAGGGGGGAGGGGGGAAGAATTTTCTTTCTCTGTTAAAATTTATACTTAAATACTGTGGAATTAATTGACTGTTCTGTGAGTAGGTTCAAGTAGAATCAGTAAAATAAATAAAATAATTAAAAAAAGGAACGATGTTTTTGAACTCATTAGTTTTCATTGTACTGAAATGTAGTAAAGTAATATTTTAGATAAAGATGAAGGTTACATTATATTGTAAACGTACCTATAAAAAATGTAGAAAAAAAAATTGAAAAATGTAAAAAAAAATATTATACCACAAAATCCGTGATATAGAACAAAGCTTTTGGCCCCCTTTTATAATCTGTTTGTTTGTATAATGAAACCTCGTAGGCAAATGTGAAAAACCCCTCTGAGGATTAAAAACCAGGGCTTTTGAGAATGTAAAACTTAATCCCGTGCTATAAATGTGAAGAATACGATTCAAGATGATTTTTAAAAAAATGCATTTCGTCGTATACTGGTACTTCTCCTTCAATGTAAATGATCACGTTAATTTTTATTTAGTACAAAATAACTTTTTAAATAGAACCAAGAAAGTTGGATACTTAGGTAAATAAACTGTGTATGTATTTTTAAAAGCTATAATTGTTATAAAGTTTTAATAGTTTATTTAGTGATACTCCTATCTTTGATTGTGTAATGGATGGTTAGCTGTATATCTCGCCATGTCCCGTCGCTCTTGACTTTTTTTTTAATCCCTTATAATAATTATGAAATTAGGATCGTCGGTTGTACAGTATTAAACGCCAACGTTATAACAGTAGCATGAGCTTTTACGGTGATAGTTTTCGTTATCCTCAAGAAACATTTTTGAAAAAAAAAAAAAAAAAACTTAAATAGTTTTCGAATGATTACAATTTGTGTACGATGTCCGAGAAGTTCTAATGACCAATAGAAAAAGAAATACACATGTACATTCCACGTATTTTCAATGGCTTTGTATCATTATGTGCGAATATATTCACATTTTTATGTATGATTAATTTATATTATGATTAGTTAACTCGTGTAGTTTATGTTGATTCAATAAATGTTAACTAAGAAATTCATTAATCTAGAAACCAACTTCCAACATGCGGTTTGAATATTGAACGATTATTTACTCAATTATTCATCATAGTATGGGATTAGGTTGATTGAGATATTGTTTGGTTGATGGTGTTAAAATACTGGATCTCACTGTATTATAATATGTTAAAAGCTCCTTAACTGTATATTATTTATTCATAAGTTAAGTGGTGAGTGAGGCTTTTGAAAGGCTCTGGTTAACACTGAAGTTCTTTGACTTCATTTTCATGTTTAATTTATCATCAGTAACTTAATTTTCAGTAGTAACAATAATTTTCTTGCTCGATCCCCGTGTAATCAGGCTTGCTGATCAATCAAATTTCCAAGAGTCGCACTTGGAATATACCTGGCGTGTTGTAAATTAGAAAAAATCCTTTAGACCACGTGCAAAAGATTAATGGTAATTATTTGAACTCCGATTGTATCGTACAAAGCTATTGAATGGGCTTCTTGTACATTTATGTTGTGGCATTTTGTAAATTTGAAAAAAAAATTATATTTTGTACGTTGCGCAACAGTTTTTGTTAAAATAGAACTCGATAGAGCTCAGTGAACCTGAATTCCTAATTACATTTCTATCATCCTATAGATCGAACAGAAAATTTGGAAAACGCACAAAAAAAAGGAAAATAAACCTTTGGCATTGTAAATGTTTGAATATGTAATTTTATTTAGCTTGTGTGGTTGGCTGCAATTATTATTTCAATTATATTATCAATTAATTCCGATGTATCTGGATGTTTCTTTTAGTCCCATGAGCACGTCTTCGAGTAAGATTCTGGTGCAAATTGAAACTAATAAAAGTGTAGTGTCGAGACATAAATTTGGTAGGTACATATTTAGGTATGAATGTAATAAAAATCGAAGGTGAAAATGTGCTAAAATTTGGGTTAGATTTTGGACCAGGTGAAGTTCCTTGAGAGGGAGGAATGTCGTTGTCAAATGGGCACCTGCCTGTTTGATTGATACGATATGAATGAAGAATTGATCATTTAACCCAATTTCCTACCTGCCTGCCATCCTGCGCATAGCTGTCCAGCTAATGACGTTGAGCAACTCATGTTCCATGGTTCTATGATCTTCTCTTGAATACTAAGACAGCATTGCGTGTGAGTGTTGCGGAACAGCCTATCCTGAAATTCTGTCAGTGAAGCGAAGGGCTGTTCACTAAGTAAAAATTAGTCGATAAATTAATAATGATAATACGATTATATAAATAGTACGTACCTATCGGAAAGGAAGCAATATGTGAGCCTTTTCAAGTGAATCCCTCTAAGTCAACGTAAACCTGTATTTGTTCGCCCGTTACAAGGTCTGTGGAATGATGTGGTTCGGACGTTCAGACTCCGTGAGATGCTCTGCCAATTCTTTGAAGATCATAGCGTTTATAGAAAGCTATTCACACAGATTAAACGGGAAGAAATCTACAATCCACCAGACGATCATTATCATTAATGATCATTAATCATCATTAATTTCAAAGCAGGTACTCATGGAAAACATCCATAGTGTAATTATCTGCCAGTTTTTCTCCAAACTTCTGCTTTGGGCAAATGTTGATATAAAATGTTTACTCGATTTAACGTTAGGGCAGCTCGCCGCGTACATGGGTTCTCCTGTGAATTTGAGCAGAATATTAAAATTTGGCCTGCAGGCTCCATTTGGGTCCAGGATGATCCTGGATACTTTTAATAACTCTAAGTTAACAGGAAGGGACGAGATTTTAAATAGCCATAACTCGGAAACCTTCCATAGAAAGATATAGGTAATTGTTGTCGTATTATATAGGTGTCATGTAAATGTAATATTAAACATATAGTTATAGTGGTATATAGATGCAGTTTTCCTTATGGACCTTACCATTCGCTCATAATAAGGGGTTCAACTTAAAACCGACCAATAGCACCATGAACTTGAGAGGTAATCACGGTATACTTACGCAGCCCAGTTATCCTAATGATAGGGAACAGCAACCTGATTCAACTCAGTCGAGGTTTTGCGAATTAGGGTTCTTTGTCCCAAAGCTCTTGTTATCCGTACCTACTTTTCGGTACCTACCTACCTACCTGATGAAGACTGACCATTGAAAAAATAAAAATGCCTTGGATGGCCTGCTTTTGAGCTCGAAAAAGTTATCATTTGGTAGAAAGAACGCTAAGATTCAATTCAGTTCAATTAAATTCTTTATTCAATAACATATTTAATACATAATGAAGAATATAAGTACAGAAACATGAGGAAACCAAGTTCATGAATGGGCTGTATGTATGTAACGCTTAACCTCAAAATACACGAAAATCATAACTAATTGGGCACCTAGTTCAAGTGAGTAAGTTTAAGTTAACTGAGTTGCCCGTGAAAGCCTGTCGAACTAATTTGATTCGCTAGGATCTATTTTGGACTAACGTAAGGTGACTCCAGTTCATGGCCCTCTGCGAGTTGGTATTTTTGGACATCCGTGGATTGGTGCTTACTCTTCTTTGGATAGGTAGTGACTCCAACCCTGGGATTTCAATTTATTGCTATTGTAAGAATGAGTATCGATTTAAGATTTCGAAATAGCTGAAATATTTGACTAATTAATTCAAATTTTCGAATTGCCTATGATTTG
Organism: Leptopterna dolabrata; assembly: GCA_954871275.1. NCBI lineage: Eukaryota > Metazoa > Arthropoda > Insecta > Hemiptera > Miridae > Leptopterna > Leptopterna dolabrata. Next base: position 18,445,266 of record OX940977.1, read on the forward strand.
CCAACCCAAATCAAACTCAAACTCATTATTGCCATCAGTCTTGGACTTTCCAATTCAACTTAAATTTTCATTCTGACTACAATTTGTCAAATCACCAAATTTCAAATGTAACTTAGTAGATATTTTGGATCGACGATATCGGAGGGCCGTTATTTATGTTATTAGCAACTAATATTTTAGGAGTGATGCTGGGTTATTGGTATATAACTAAAATTCCTATATGGCGTAACTATAATAACTTGGCGGATGATGTAGCTATCAAAAGTTAGTTAATTGCTCGAAATGGCGGGTATATTTTAGCACCTAATTGGACTCGTGTTCGATAGTGGCGGTTCCCCGCGTCAAAAGCTCCGACTAATAGAAGTTGCAGCTTATACTTTGAAGATTTAAAAAAAATAATAATAATAACAATAATAAAAAAACTTAGCGACATTGAGAAGAAGTAATTAGAAAGAGGCCCGACGTAATCCTCATCTATTTAAAAAAAAAAAATGTCCAAGGAGAAGAAGTAATCGGGTAATCAAGAGGGAAGAAGGAATAAAAAGAAAAGGAAGAAGTTGAAAGGCGGATAACTCGTAGGTACCTACACACGATCGGAAAAAAGGGCCCGTCCGGTTATGGTTCGGCGCTACCTTGCGGATGGCAAGTGCGATCATCAAGGCTGGAGATGGCACAGGATACGGAGGCCTCCAGGGATTGATAAAGGAGCAAGATGTCCTAGCTAAGGACTCGCAGGAGAAAAGGAGACCACCCTAGTACTTTACATTGCGGAACCAAGACCTGAATGGCAACAACTATACCTAAAGGCCAACCCTTCCAAGTTTCCATCTATAAGGAACAGACCACCATCAGACGGTTCCGCATAATCTAACAACTACCCAACAACTTCACTGTGGGAGATCTAAACTTTTCAACTTGTATGAGAAGTTCTTTCGAACAATTTTTTCTCTCGTTTCTTCCCGTTTCTTTCTATGGTTGAGTCCTTTTAAAAACGTTCCGACGAAGCTACTTTTTTGCGTTTTACAATACGCAAGCGGACTTTTAGCTTTGAAGCCGGAACAGAGTATTTTTTTTTTCTTGTTTTATTTATTATCCGTTTCCTTTTTTATTCATACTTTTTTTTCCTTCTTTCGTATCTCTCCTTCTTTTATCCGTTAGAAGCTGGAAAAGGAGGACGGGGATGGAAGCCTGCAGAGATGATCATAATGTGTCGAACTGCAGTGAATCTCTGATATCCATCTGTACTTCTGTACATTATTTACAAAGAACGTTGCAGTGCGACCTTTGAAGGTGCTGGGTGCCGCTGGTCGTATCGTTGAAGCTCCTGGAGAATGTCTCATTCGAGCACAGAGAAGGAATCAGTAAGAAAGGAATAAAACTTCTTGGCAACCCGACTTTTTATCCGTGTGTGCCATCATTTTCTTGAACATCTTCATATATACAAGGTTGCAACCAGGCGCATTTCCAGGTAATATTGTTCATTTCTCAACTTTTCAAGTGTTAATTTATTCTCGAGGAAGGAATACTTAATAACGAGAATGCTCTCGAAATCTTAATATACGTAGCTGAGAACGAAGCAAAGATCTCTTTCACTATTTAATTATTACGAGGTAGGTATTATGTTTCATTAACGCGATTTAGCATTTCAGTCATTTTTTAGTTAGCGAATTAGGTAACTGGAATTGCAAAGCAAATTTTTTCTTTCTATTGTAATTGTACTGTTTTTTTTCCGGAGACCTCGACACAACATTTAATTGCAAGGGGACGTTTGCGAGAGATACCAATCCTTTTAGCCATTCGAAGGGCGAACAAAGGGTTTGAAATGGTTTTAGCTGCAAATCTGGTTCCTTTGTGACAGCGCAGAGGGTCTTATAGGTGAAGAGGTGATGGGAAGAGGGAGGGGGGCTCATTCTATTTCTATATTTACTCCGGCTAGACGGATCTGTAGACGAGAAACACTACCTATGTAGTTCCTGGAATGGCCTCGTAACATTATTTTAAAATCTGGATGTCTTTAGGTCATCCAAATGACCTCACAAACTAGCCATTAAACGAGTCGGAATCGCTTTGGTTCAAAATACCTGATAAATGAAAGTCGGTCTCACAGCGGTGGGTTTATTAATTTATTAGCACACATTCGGTTTTGGCATCGGAATTAACTAAAACACAGTAAGGAAAGTACGGAACTTTGGTATTGTGGAGGTAGCTTAGAATTTATAATCAATTTTATTTTTCACAGTTTTAGGCTCTGGGCCCCATTTAGGTATCTACTGCACATGAAATAAACTGAGAAAAATTGTCAATGGCAGCTAGGTACAATAAATTACAGAATTTTTTCTTCAGGCACAATTACAGAATTTGTTCTTCTTTAACTTGATATTCACATCCTTTGTACTTATTTTGATACACCTAATATTGCTATAGTTACCTACCTAGTACTCATTTCGTATTTGCTCAAAATATGCCATAACCATCGAACTAAACTATTCGGTGGCCATGGCCCAAGAGGTAGTCGAAGTTACTGAGCAACCTACTAATTATTGTAAGAGTGGAAGAAAGGCGGCCTGGAAGTGTCTTAACCAAATGTCAATCAGAGTAGGTATATATAGCATCCTTCCGGCTGGCTGCCTCCCTGTCGCGCATGCCTCCTGATTCGTTTTCGTAAAACGATTTACTTTTTTGTATAACTTAGAGCGATATTTGATTGCGTGTACGCAAGCCCTTGGAACCCGTAACAATCCAAAAAGTGGTCAAAAAGAACAGAAATTTGGAGGGCACGTATTTTATGCACTCAGCTGGTCCCATAAGAGCTTCATCTAACACATTCTCTTACACAGACCCTTCCTTGAAACGCTGAAAACGCTGCAAATTATTACGCGAAGGTTTATTATTTACCTGTATAGATGCCTCTTCTGCGTAGATCACTGTTTTCTGTGGTCATCCTCGTGCTCCCCCCAAAGAAGTCCGAAATCGCCAGTACTGGAGACGGCCAGAGAACGACAGTTACATAAATATTCGGTGGATTCAACAATTTTATCGTTATTTGTTGTTATTCATGAAGCACAACAGCACCAAGCAAGCAAGTTACAACAGTACCTATCAACAAAATCCCAAATAACCCTCATTTTTCGATTTGTCATTTGCGATTCCAACGGTTCATTATTGAAAATATATATCAAAAGTATGAAGCATATACAATTTATATACATATATGAAGTATATAAAAACTCTGCAAATTATTACACAAATTTTGCAATTATTGTAATTTACACAGGCAAATTGCAAATTATTTCAATCTATACAGGTAAATTGCAAATTATTGCAAGTTACACGGGCAAATTATTGCAGTTTACCTGTATAGATACCCCTTCTGCGTACATCACTGTTTTCTGTGGTCAATACCAACCCTCGAGCTGCCCCCAGGAAAGCCCTAAATCGAGTACTGGAACCAGCCGGGGAATTACAGATTCATAAATATGCGGTGGATTCAAGAATTCTATCACTATTTGTTGTTATTCATGAAGCATAACGTTTGTTCATGTTACAAAAGTACCATTCAACAAAATAACCATCATTCTTCAGATGAAATAATAATATCACGGAACAAAAGAGTCGAGTTCTCACAGCCATCCGTGATTATAATCAGGTGTTCCCTAGCAGTGATATCTGGGACGGATTTATACCGTTTCGATCACGATTATGTTGACGGAGATTTCGGTGCAAACGACCGGCTGAACGTTCAATGCTCCGGGTGGTCTAAAAAAAGTCTTTAGTTCAAAGTCAATATAAAAACTTCAAAAAACCATACCCTTCTTGTTGTGTTACTAGTTCTACAATAAGTAGGCAGTCAAGTCGAATGCAGAAAACGGACTAGGTAACTATTTTATTGTTTATATTGGAAACAACACACTTCTATTGAAAGTTTGCGAGATACGGCGTTCTGAAAATTGCATCCGCTATTTTTCACCCCATAGAAGTGACTGACAGTAACATCGAGCTTCGCGGACCAACTGGACCCAAAATGGGACCTATAATCCAAATTTCATTAGTTTTGGTTCATGGTAAAGAAAAGTGTGAAGTACGGCGTATGGTGGACGGACAGAATTTTTCGGTTCATCGTTTTCAATTAGAACTTTTGGATTTACAGTATAGCACCATTCTTCAAATGAAATCGAGTATTTCATTTGAAGAATGGTGGTTATTTTCAATTCAATTGATAGATACTTAGTTTTTCAATTTTAACAAACCTTATGCTTCACGAATAACAAGAAATAATTCATTATAGAATTCTTGATTCCACCGCATATTTATGAAATGTGATTCCCTGGCTGGCTGCAGTACTCGAGTTAGGGCTTTCCTGGTGGGAGCAGGACGGTAGGTATTGACCACAGAAAACAGTGATCTACTCGTCAGAAGGGTTATCTATACAGGTAAATAATAAACCGTTGTGTAATAATTCGCGTTGCTTTTTATTTCAGTTTTGGATTCTACGTACCTTAAAACGGAAAACATCAAATTTTGAGGGGAGGGAGTGTTGATTTTTTAAACTTATTATTATTAATTATTATTCTATTTTTTTCATACTCGATTCCAAAGGTTCATTATTCAAAATAATAAACCAAAACGATCGGAAAGAGCTGAAATTTCAGGAGTGGTACCTAGGAATTGGTACCCACCAAAGAGGGGCTGGGGGGGTCTAAATATACACTGGATAAAATGAGCTTTCCTTGAAACACGAAAACTCTATTCTTTTGTATTAAATATATCTTGACCTGTAATTTATTGTCTTCGTTACATCATTACTTTCTCCATTATCTTCTTCGCTCCAGTTATTGTGCAGGTAAAAGTAGAACCTGCACAGTAATTGTTATCAGTAATATTCTCAATGAAAGAAGGATTAAGTGTAGCTACAATATGAAGCTCTTTCGTAGGAAAATTTTTAATAATAAGAAATACCGACGAGATATGGATAAGGATTTTTGCAAACATTTTCGGTTTAGCCTCCCTTTTTTCCAAATCCTAGATCCACCACTGGCCTGAAAAAATACCAACAAAAACTGAATCTTGGTGGGAAGGCTCCAGTGAAACATGACTCCCTGATCAAACTTCCCCTTGATTGAAGTGCACAGATTCACCATCCCCTCCTTCCAACGCCTACCAAACCTGAACCGGCCTACAACTACTGTGGTGTAGTATCCGCCGTATATAATAGGTAGTAACTTACCAATGGGGTTGGTATGTGTAAGTATTTATTTTATTTTTTAAATGAAAGTATATTCCATCCTGAGAACTTTGACACCAACCGCACGCTCCTAAGATGAAGACCTTCGCTCAGCAAAAATTTTTATAACACCCCCTCAAAAGTTTTTCATTGACGTTTCAAGGTGCGTAGATTCCACAAATGCAATATCCGTCCGCTGTCCACCGTGCCATCCTTATCTACTTTATTTGTGGTCTAAAAAAGTCGTTCTTTCGCACACCGGCTCCAATTGAGCCCTATTTGTGTCCCCGAAACTTTGCAGCCCGATTGGAATATACCCAGGGGTGTTATGGGTGAAAAAAGTGTGTAAAAATGTGATTTTTTGGTGTTGTGGTAATACGAGCTTGTGAGGTATCGTTTACCATGTTTTTTAGGACGAGGAGACCGAATATGAAGTCGATTTCGGCCGAAGAGTGGAAAATTGAGGTTCTAACGAAGTTTATCCTTAAATTTACGTTAAATTTTTGTCTAAAATCGTCGTTCATTAGCACACAGTTTGTGTCCCCATTTGGGAATACATTTGCGTCCTAGTTGTGGTCCGACGCTCGGTAGCCCGATCGAATACACCCAGGGGTGTTATGGAGGAAACATGGATGTAAAAATAGGAGTTTTCGAGGGATTTTTTGTGGAGGTTTTCGTGAATATGAGCTTGCGAGGTATGTTTTCCATGTTTCTTTCAGGGCGAGAAGACGAAATATGAAGTTGATTGAGTGAAGGATTGTAACGAAGGTTCAGCTCCGAAATTCATTTTTTATGAGCCAAATACCCGGGAAATTGTCTGAAATCACCATAAATTTGTGTAATAACACTGCAAGTAGTATCAGCAGGTGAATAAAGACAATTAAATTTTACTATCAATAGTCAAAGATAATTTGTTTAAAAAAAAGCCTCATTTGTTTTTTGGGGGCCTAAATTGGTAGAAACCATCAAAAATTGCTATTTCAATTATTTTACATGATTGAAACAATAAATGAACACCCAGCATTTCTGTAGGTATGTTCAATAGAATAATAATTTTGCAGCGTTTTCTATGATTTTTCAAAGATTCTATCACTTCCTACGTCATTGCACCCCTCTCCCCTGGGCGGGACCCCTCTGCCAGCTGTGACGGCTGAATTGGTTGAAATCATAGCAAAAGAACTGCATATCCACAGGATAGTGCGGTTGGTGTCACGTTCTCAGAATGTCTAGTTTAATTTTTTTTTTTTTTTTAATTATAATAATAATATAACCCGCTTTTGTCACCCATGCACATACCCCATTGGTGTACCATACCATAGACAGATACACAGACATGAGTTTGAGTGTATTACAAAAATGAGGAATAAACCTACTATACAGAGCTCGAATGAAGGCTCAAGATGGTCTGGGGATTAGAGCGTGCCAAGCCCTTCGGTCAGCTCGGCAAAATACATCTGGATACAATGGAGCTCACACTCGCTCGCCAGCGTCGCAGATAATAACAAACTTCTTATAGGATTGAAAGGCTCTTCCCGGAACTGATGAATTTCGCTAAACCGCCTTCTCACTCCCATCCCCTTTTCAACAACAACCGTCGTTTTTATGGCCAAGTTATAACTCGGGACTCTCTTATTTTTACCCCGAAGTTCCGCATTTATTTTTTATGGGAGGGGGTTTCTTTTAAGGGTTTATTGGTCTGACGGAGTTTTTCAGCCTTATGAGGCCCCCCCCCCCCCCCAGACGCATTTTATCAAAGGATCTTTGCGCATCTTTTCACAGAAAAACCCTCTGTGGGCGTCATTGTACAAAACTTCTTTGACCCAATAAGTATTCGTCGTAAGTACACTACCACACCGTCAACCGTAGGTAGAGTGTTAAGTTTCAACAAAAACCTCCGGTCCTGATGTATAGATCAAGTCCCAGAACTTCAGGAACCCATTTATGAGCCAGCTCCGAACTGCCCTCTGCATTTGGTCACTTGCAGCACGTATTTGGTACCTCCAGTTATTTTATTTTTTTTTTTTATAAATAAAAAATCTTGGCTACAAATCAAGCCCTACTTAAGCCCTAAAATCAAATCTTGGCTACAATTCCAATATAACACAAAGAACGGTACACAAAGAAAACCGATGGCTCTAGCATTCGCGAGTTTACGTCGGTTAGAGCAGTTTCAATTCGACATGACTTCGGATCCGGTCGCTAACAATACATTGGTTATTACTAAGGCCAGGATTTTTATGTATTAGTATTCTTATCTATTAGATAGGTACATATTATTTTCCTGAACGAATGAAGTATTTGTCCATTCACACCAGGAAGGTTCCAAAATGTGTGTAGGTAATATATTTTTCTTAAAAATTCATATTTATAGGTTAGTTGCAGACGTATTTAACGGGTTTCATATTTTAGCATTTTGGGGGGAAAAATGAAGAAAAAATTACATTTACCTAAATGAATAACACTAAATTAAAAAATAGAAAAAATTCAAAAAGTATTGTTCTTTTTTGCCGTGTGGTACCTAAAAATTGAACTTTTGTTCATTTCGGTGTCCTTGGCAGGTACCTACTTACTGTAATTCACAGAGGCTTATCGATTGAGCTGCGGTCCCCTGAAACCTTTGCCCGAACTCCTTCCCCTTCTGACAGACTTAATATCAAGCGATCAAATGCTCGGCTGGTGATTGTTGTATTAAGAAACTGAAAGGAACGCGGTAATCACCGGAGGTAAGTGCGTGATGAGATTCGCTAGTAATCTAGAACGCGACAAGAGCTGTGACGTCAACTTGTGCAAAAAGATGAGCTCATTTGGATTAACGGCCACTGGAAAGCCGAGGCGTGGTGGCCGGGAGGGGTCGACGCTGCGTGTCCGCCTGCAGTTAATTTTAAACCAAACTTCCAACAAAGCTTTTAGTTCAAGGATACACACTACACCTTCGAGACTGCAGTTGGGGGCTGTGCCTGACCGAAGATGTGGATTTACAAGAGGAAAACGATCGCCATTTGATGAGTAGAAATTTAAATATAATCAAAAATACCTGCCTGTTCAAGGGTGTCGGTGAGTGCGATTGTGCCGGGTCGTTGTGCCTGAAACGGATCCGCAAAAAGAATACATTTTTCTCCTATTCATTGAGGGTTTGGGGCAAAATCGTGGAACGCCTTGCCGGCCAGGATCCGCCAGTTCGGCTCACTGGAGTCTTTCCGTACAGCTGTAGTTCTTCTAGGATCGATAAGTAACCAGAAATATTTCACCCTCCTCTCCTACCCCCTTCCTCCCTCTGCCCTCTATATCTTCCTTTGTCATCTCTTCTCAATCGGTTTTTACTAACCTAACATTTTCGTAATAATTAGTATGATGTTTTTCTTATTAATATGTAACTACGTACATCTTATACCCTCACCTCTAATACTCTCACCTGTACCATTTAATTTTTGTTATACACAGAGCATTGGCAATTTTTTTAACCCCCCCGCCCCCTCAAGTATGATGGTTTCCGTTTCAAGGTATGTACAATCCGAAAATGCAATAAAAAAATTTCTGCCGTCCGCCGCACTTTTCTTAGTTAACATGAACCAAAATTAATGAAATTTGGTTTGTAGGTCCCATTTGGGGTCCAGTTGGTACGCGAAGCTCGGCGTTACTGTCAGTCATTTCTAAGGGGTGAAAAATAGAGGTTAAATTTTAAGAACGCCGTAGCTTGAAAACTTTCATTAGAATGCTATGGTTTTTTTTACATTTTTAAATTGATATCGAACTAAAGAATTTTTCGAGACCACCCGGAGCATTGTACGACCAGCCGTTCGTTTACACCGAAAAGCTTCGTCAACGTGATCGTGAATGAAACGGTATAAATCCAGCTCAGATATCATTGCAAGGGAACACCTGATTATAATCACGCATGGCTGTATGAAATTGAGTTAGTTGTTCTGTGATTTCATTTCATTTGAAGAATGGTGGCTGTTTTGGATTATTTTCGTAGGTACTTACGTAACTTGAACAAACGTTATGCTTCATGATTAACAACAAATAATTAATAGAGAGTTGTCGCAACCATTTTCCGAAATTCAACGCAAACGTAACTCAACGAAACGCAACTGTAAAACGTAACTCTGCTCTAGGGTGACAAACTGGGGTGTAACTATCCAACGTAAGTTCCATGAGAAAGACGTGTTCACGGAACTCTGGACATATGTTGAAGTGACGTTAACGTAATAACTTGTCGATGTTATATAATTTGTCTGTCAAGCTGGCCTCTATTCTCATACTAGCTCGTAACATAAATATTCGGTAATAGTAATTATTCCATTTTGATGGTTTTCTATGAGTTACGAACAATTTCTAGAAGAGTAATCGTGCCCTTTTACTGTACGACCGTACGCACGGCACGGTGAGACCTTGGGTCCTTCGTATAATTTTAAATACCGGAATACTTGCGAATTATAAGGCAATCACTTACCATGCTCATGGCTTTCGGATGGCAATGCTCAAGATTAAACGAACGACATGAAGTTCAAGCTCCAAAAATACCTAAAGGGAACCCAAACGGCGGAAAACCTTCCCGAGGCCGGCTCCTCCTGTTTTTCTACAAAATTCGGGGTGACGCGATAGCGTAGCCATGGAGATCAAATTTGATTATCCGCGAAGAAGTTTACTTACGTGTAGAACATAGCTTTGAGATGCGCGACACGCATCTTTCCAATAGTTACGTGGTGCTGGACAACGCAAGTCTTGAAAACGCTAAAAGGCGGGATTCAGTAAGTCAATAATTAATTATTGAATTATTTATTATTTATTGAATAATTAATTAGTCAATAATTAATTATTAAGCATAAAGTTTGTTCAAGTTAAAAAGTACTTATCAACAAAATCCGAAAGAGCCATCATTCGTCAAATGAAATAATTTCACAGAACAACCAACTCGATTTCATACAGCCGTGCGTGATTATAATGAGGTGTTCCCTAGCAATGATTTATATCGTTTCATTCACGATCATGTTGACGAAGCTATTCGGTCCAAACAAATTAAGTATAAGTATAAATTAAATATAAATTTATTGTTTAAAAAAAGTTACAGTTGTAATGATTAATTAATATGAGCTGAGATACAACCCATTAGTTGCCCTTAACCAGAATGCGTTAAATACGTACCTACATTATTTTACAAAACAGTGCCACTGAGTTACAGTAGGTTGTCTTGTGAGAGTTTCCTTTTCAGTTTACGGTGAATCGGTTGAGGGGGTGGATTGCGGAAATTAAGATGATTGTAACGATCCACCATAGATGCATTTTGCGTATTTCTCTCTGATTACTTTCTTACTGTGTCGAACATCGGGAAGTCATTATGGAGTGGACAAAACACTCGGCATTCTTCATGTGGCTTCATGTGACTCGATTAGTTGAAGCTTATTTATGTGAGTTCTTGTGGCTGAACCCTAGATTTCACATGAATTGTGGGGTCTTGAACACTAGAGCTGTGTAAAATGAAGAAATTCTAAATTCTAAAACACACCCAAGTTGAAACGAACGTTGGTAATCTGGCGAAGAATCTTTTCTGATATAAATGCACGAGCACGGAAACATTTAATCCGATGACAGAGGTGTTTTACTGCGAATCTGGAAGGTACCTTAGGAGGCTTGTGTGAAAAATCCAGGCTAGAGACCTGATTCCGTATATGTCCTCGGACATCTACTACAGTAATGTGACCAGAAGCTACTCGTCGTTGCTACGCAAATACGGTCTTTGAGAAAACCGTGGGAATGAATCAGATGCATTTTCCTGCATGTGTTCCGTTTCGAGTAGTCCTTAACAAGTGAAGACAAATTCGCACCCTTCTTGTCAAGACTCATTGATGAACGATCGCCCGAGAGGCAAGTCGTTCTCCTAGACTTGCCGTATCTGCCGTGCATGGGGTCACGGGTCCAGCGATTCAAACGGCCGCTACGTGACGGCTGCTGTCATCAACTACTTCGAGTGAGAAATTTTCTGATGACAACCGCCTGCCGGTCTCGCCAGACGGTCACGTCTCTTTGGCGGCTGCTACAACTCCCGTTTTGCAAGGGATTTTTGAAAATAAAATACCGTCCGATTGAGGGGTTAAAAAAAAAAGGAATATATTCGGCAAGTCGTTTTAGCGGGGTTTCGTGGGTCCCTGGGACTGGGATCGTCTACGGTCATCGAGTTTGGACGATCAGTTTGCGATAACTCTGTTGTTTAAAGCGTTCAACACCGGCCATGGCAAATTGTCTGGTCAAGCAAGGAAAGAGAGATAAGGCACCACCGCCATTACCACCATTCATTTTTAGGAGTAGACAGGTGGTTCCTTCCAAAGAACAGTTAACAACAGCTTCCTGCATTGCAGCTATCGACAAAACGAGGAACAGTGACAAGGCAAGCAACGTGACTATTCACGCTCGTGTTTCTAACAACTGACGCTAAAAAGGTCAATAACCCCCCCCCCCCCTCCTAAATTTTCTTTTCAAAGGGAAGGAACATTGAAAACTACCAAAAAATGTAGAGGTATCTATTCACAATATCGTGGAATCAACATAACTACCTAGTTCAAAAAAGAACGTCGTAGTTTGACCGGTGGCGTACCTACGTCACTTTAAGTCAAAATTACTCCTGAAACTAGTGCTAAGCACTGAGTATGGCTACTCGGCTTAATCTATGAAGATTAAGAAAATGTACTGTTATCAATTCATACATATAATTTTACATGTTGAAAGGAGACTTAAGTACGTAAAACGCCATTTCCTAAAAGAAATACTACACATCTGCATCGCACAGATTTTTCGGTGTCCAGAATAAACGTGTCGGAGTCTGTTCCCTCATCCTGAAGTTGGTTATTGGGCATTTTCAATCTTATAATTATGAACTTTCTAACCTGGAGAAGTGGGTTTTCAACTTTCGAAGTATATCTACCCGTACTTCCTCCAGTGAAACGTTATAGATAGATCCTACTAACTGAAATAAGAAAACATCTGAAAGGCAAATTTCACTTTTAGGGAGCATGAACAAGACCCATCGAAGGGATAAACTAGAATAAAAAGAATGCAAGGATTCCGGTGTCTTTATGAAAGAAACGTTACGTGTCGGGTAGGGCACCTTCGAAGTTGGTAGAACAGGTCCACTGAAAAACAACCATTTGATATGTAGTTGATCTATAAACATCAGAAATCGCTTAAAATTTGAATGGAATAGAAGCCGCGAACTATCGGTGGAAACGTGGAACAAATATTTGAACAAGATTTTATTTTAAGCGAACATCTAGTTTCATCGGGGGACGATACTGCAAGGAGACACCTTGCGACTTCACAATGCAGATCATATTGCATTCCGTTTTCCATCGAAAGTCTCTGTTCAACAGCATAAATGATGTTCTTTTCAATTAGCTATGCGACCTTTCTCAGTAGGTCCGAGTGACGTAGCTAAAGCGAAAAATGTTTTCTCTCATAACGTTGAATAGTAAATGGATGTCAGGAGCGTCAGCAGACCACGACCAAAACCGAAAAAAAGCTAGGACGCCTCGTTCGATTCCAGCTAAAATCAGTTCAGTGCCCTGCTAAAATATTCCATTGGGCTAAGTTGCTATTGTTTTCCGGATTACTTTTTCTTCGAAACCCACTGGTCGTTGACATGACGGGGGTCAACTGAGGTCGGCTGGTCGAAACTGGCGATGGAGGACCCGACATCTCTTGCCTGAATTCCTTCTCCAGGCGTTTTCATCCCCTTCCCGCCGCCGCTCATTGTTCTCCTAATAAGGGCTCCTCCTAGATTAAATAGGTTGGCTCATTTTGCTGACGTGAGCAGGTGAATGTTGACTGAAGCCTTCTTGTCGGGTGTTTCGAGGGACCCGCTTTTTGTCCAACTCACAAAGGGAAGTTAGCGGGAGTTTGGAACCGGTATTGCGCGTAACACTTGCTTCGCTGTAAAAAGACTTCGGATGCTGATGATTTATTCATTGGCAATTTTCGCCGATGTTAGAATGACAGAAATTCATTGTTGAACGGGGTAATAATAATAACCATTACCTCCTAATTACACAATATATCGATATCACAAACGTCTTTAAGGTTGTCATTTAAATCGTTATTATGTTCAACAGCGCAAACTTCGGAGATCGATTTTCCAACTTATTTCCAACACATTTATTTACAACCTCAACATTTTGTTCTAGAGTCTACCAAGTAGTGGAAGCCTTCTAAGGCACACGACTATTGGAGCCTGTAGGATTAGGATATCACCAGCCTAGCGGATCCTTCACATATATGTACCTATTATCCCTTCGAACAAACTTCTCTTGTTCTTACAGCTCAACTTGGTAGAAATAATCGATATTATTTCCAAACCAGATGGTTGGAAATGGATGGATGGTTGGTGGATGGTTCGTTACCCACCAGAATGAATTCTGAATTTCTCAAAATTTATCAATTCCATCGTGGGCTGCTCAGTGCGGTTTGTAATCATAATCAGTCATGGGAGACCAGTAATTGGCAATATCATGATATTTTCAAGGTTCATGACAAAATGAACACATTGGTCTCCAAAATGCATTTTAATTGACTCATTTGTCATTTCCAATCCTACTTTATTATTTTGTTTCTGACATTCTGTCAAGATTTCAATCAGTACCAGAACGATACGAAATAATACCACAGAAAAAAAAAACGAGCGATCTCGAGTGATGAGGTTCTTTGAGGAAAGGAACCTGTATTGGAGCTCAGTCACATCTCGTTCGAGGATCTAGCGATCAGTATATGAATGGGCTTGCGACACTAACGCACTTGAGAACTGCTTCTTGAGCGATGTTTACAAAACCTACAGACCGGTCCCCTGTGACTCAAGATATCAACGAGAGACCTCCCTACGCCGCGAATTTTTTATTCGGTTTGTCTTGGAAACATAGCTAAAACTTGTTAGCATTTCGTATCAGGTGGTTAAGACACTAAAAATGGTAATGGCGTTAGGGCTCGCCTTCTGTACAGGCGTACATTTTATGCTCCTGCATTCCGCGTTATTATTCATTATGGATGATCTTAAAAACACTTACGTATATGCCAGGCAATATCGGCGGAAAAAAACGCAATATTGAGATAGTTAATTGCCTGGGATTGACCCAGTGATGAAAGACCACTTATTTGGCTCAGTTAAGACTGAGGAGAATTCAAATAAGATTTTCAAAATAACATTTAATCTTCCATGAGACAGCTCATTGCGGAATAATGCAATCAATGTACAGTGTGCAAATGTATAATGATTCGCAAACGTAAAATCGCGTTGAAGTAGTGGCTGCCTTAAAAATAAGCTTAACAAATTTTGGATCCGTTTCAATACCGTAAAAATTCTACATTTGTATTCTCATATTCTTGTATTCTCTTACATCATATTCCCTTCGAGAATATAGAAAAAATAGTTTCAACAAATTCGTCTGTTTTGTCATTTTCATTCTACATTTGCTACCGATCCCGACTGAAATATTGATATTTCCAAAAAATGAATGCATGATGAGTAATATTATGTACGTACCTACCTAAATTCAGATAAATACTGAAAAACACTGGTAAGTACTGCTCAAACATGCGTACAGCTCATGGAATAGTAAGTTTAAAATAAATAGTACAAGAGTATTGATTTTTAAACTGTCAAAAATCCAGGAGTGCCATCAATAGTCCAAGAGTTCAACCCCACCAGAAAGGATAGTCCATCTGTCAGCCGGGTTGAAAGAAAGAGCCAAGACTAAAAAAAGTGTTAAAAAACCGACTCCAAAAAACCTGTTTAAAAGTAAAAAGTAAAGTATAATTTTTATGGTGAACAAATGTAATTTATTCAAAGCCATTAGGTACAACAACATTTTTGAATTCGGCGCCAAGTTTCAACTAAAATGTATAAAACCAAGGAGGGATACAATATGAAGGCTGTAGGTGAGGGGTTTTTAGTTAAAATTAGATGTCGACTTCAAAAATGTATCGGCTTTGAATAATGTACAGTATAACAATTATTCGTTACTTCTAGTTTGTTACAGATTTCTTTGAAGTTTGAAGTTGGTTGTTTTGTTAATTTTTTCTTTTTAGGGCGATTAATAGATTATCTTGAAAATTTTAGTTTCGAAAAGGTGTTTATGAATTATTTTATACCTCTAAGGCCGGTTTATCAATTGTAACGCTAAAAGGGCAGTTAGATAAACCACAGTTATGAATAACACTATCGCTTTTCGAATTGAAGCGTTCATCAATGCTAACTTAACTGACAGTTGCAAAACCGTTGGTTAGAGGACGGCTACTGCAATAATTCGATTATTTAACTGACTGTAGAAGGCCGAGAGTAACCCCGAAGAGCCTCTCAGTTTCCGCGGGTTATGCTGCCAATTTTCGCGGATTCGCGGGTGTTCTTTGTGGTATTTTTGTTGTTAGAGCTGTTTTGAGGTACTGTGGTCGTTTCTTGAAGCGCTTCGAAAAAGTAGGATCTGTCGTTTGGCCGTCAAAGGTACCGGCCAAATTAAAGAGGATCGTATTCTGTCGTAGAAGATTACCAAACATATCGATTTCCCATGTCCTGAACGTTCGGCCCTGATGTTACTCGACTTTCTACGTAGTGAGGTACCTACCTAAACGTATTTCAACGATGCGAGGCAGCATATTTAGTTTCGGCCGTCAGAAGGACGGCCAAATTTTTTTTTTCTTGTATTTAAACTTGTCGTAAAAAGGACCTAACACCCAGGTCGACTCATTTCCCACACCGAAAACTCTGAAAATGCACTATTCTCGTCATCGCTGCTGTCAAAATAATACAAATCGATGGTATACATAATAATGTCAATGAATGTCACAATGTCACAGAACAAAACTGAAATAGCATGGGACGGACTCACTTTTTGAGGTTAGAAAGGCTTGGATGAACTCACTAAACCTCAGTTCAAATTCTTATCTGGCCGCCCTCAGACCAGATAAATTTCAACTTCAGTAAGCGCTTAACTGGGGGGGGGGGGGGGGGTTGGGGGTGCACACAAACGCAGTGAAGAAAACTGCCGTTTTGTTCTTACTTTTGGTTGAGTCTCCCCTAACTGACTGTTATTTGAATTGACTGAACCCCTATTTTTCAACCGTTAGAGACGACTGACAGTAACGCCGAGCTTCGCGGACCAACTAGACCCCAAACGGGACCTAAAAACCAAATTTCATTAATTTCGGTTCATGGTAACTAAGAAAACTGCGAAGTACGGTGTACTGCGGAGAGACAGAAGTTTTTTATTGCATTTTCGGATTCTACGTACCTTGAAACGTAAACCATCAAATTTGTGGGGAGGGGGGGGGGGGGGTAACTTTTTTTTTCATGCTCGATTCCAAAGGATTGTTATTGAAAATAATAAACCAAAAAGAACATAGATACAGGTCGAACTGAGAACCTACTCCTTTTTTGAAGTCCGTTAATTAAAACATTAACATCTTGAGGTAGGTAAGACATCAATTTCTCCGGTACACAAAGAAACATTGAGTCATGAGTACGTTTCGTGATTCAAATTAATTCGTAAACCTTCACCGTCATTTTATCATTGAAAACATATGCATACCACGCTCGTCGTTCAGTACCAGTACTCAACTGATCTTCCGGAAATTTTTAGGAGGTTTAGAAGCCTAGCGCTACAGCGGTTACAGCCTAGCGCTCTTGAATTAATAGAGATGTCAAAGAACAACGGAGTTATTGAAAAAATAGTCTGTTTCCACTAATACAAGAAAAACGCCAAAAAACACTGTTATACCGGTTTCGGTGATCAAACCATCGTCAGTAACACACAATAACCCCAAAGAAACTCGCTTGCGCTCGGATCTCACAAATAAATCACCCCTCCCTCCAATATTTCAGAAAAAAATATAGAACAGGTAAATAATTTGGACAAATAGGCCGGGTGTTGCAGCAGACATACCTCTGTGCCACCGTGGTTGATTCTGATATAAGTGAAGTTGAAGAACAGATGGTCGAGGATGTAGGTATGAATCACTTGTGAACTGAACGTCGAGTCCTGAACGACTTTCGCACTTACCAAATTTTGTTTACTTATCGGTACCGCGTCACATTTTATTTTTTCCGGTCGGGTCTCACAAATGTTTTATTGACCCTTATTATATACTTCATCTAACACATCCTCAATATTAAATCTCCATCTCACCGTCCCATATAACTATCTACATATTTCCAAACTATATATTATGTACATATTCAAGGGTATTCCGAACAGAACGGTGATCTAGACAGAAGGCTTTACCAACACAGAAAATACCATTGTGGAAAAATTTGCAGCGTTTTATATATTAAGTTAGGTTGGCTTTCAGTGAGGAGTTTAATAGTAGGCCCTCTGATGAGAATCATTTACAATTCTAATGATTAAAAATGCTTTCCACGAAATAAAAAATCGGTTCTACTCTTAATAGAAATAAAATGGAAACAACATATTTAATCGCTACAGAGAATTCTCAACAATAGCAGGTCCCGCTGTCTTCGTGGGATCAATCAAATCCATCAATAACTTTTTCAGCTCAGTAGGTAGAGATGATTGCCAGGTGAATTGGACCTCTAATGACTCCGATCCGACTCACAAATATCTCGAACTTGTTTCCGAATAGCCAATTTTCTCGACAACATAGACTTGGAGTTCCTCGCAAAAGTCTCTATAAAGAACACCATATTTACATCCCACTCCCAAAACTTGATATATATAATAATCCATATGCCGCTTTGAGTAGACAGGCCTTATTACTCTATCCTTATTTCTCAAGCATCTCATTTAAAGGGTCCAATACAGGCAATCAAACCACCAGCCAAATTAAAGATCACTTCGAGATCTTTAGAGATCACTTCGAGATCTTTAGAGATCACTTCGAGATCTTTAGAGATCACTTTGATCTCCAAAAAAGTAAGGAGGGACCTAGAGAAGTATTACAGATTCAATAATAATAAAAATGTATCCGACCAATAAGCACTAGATTAAAGTTCCCTAGCCCAAACACCGCTTAGGAATGATGAATCACTTGGATTCGAAAGCTGGAATGTTTTCAGTCTTAAAATTTTCCTTTGCGAAAACTGCCAATTCGTAGACATGGAACTTTGGGATATTATAACTTGGGCTCAAAGTTTATTTTTGGTTTTCCTTAGTGATTTGGAAAGCGGACGATGAGATCTTCAGTTTGAGATCATCCTTGTCCTTAATGGGCCATTTTCACTCTTTAAATTGGATTTTTCAATCAGAATAAGAAATGAGTGATTCATGTCAATTGTATCAAATTCGTATAAACAATAAGAACTTTAAAAATCAATCCCTACTTCCTTAATTTAAGGAAAAATTAATGGCATTGCATATTTCTTACTTTCATTGATATCGTTTAGAGAATGATTTCCATGGTTCGATCTTTAGTTTCTGGGCGAAAATTTAGAAACAAGAGAAAAAGAATTAAAAAAGTGACAAAAAAAGGCGACAAGAAAAAGGCGGGGAAAAAACAAGAAAAATACGACACAAAAACACAAAAAGTGACAAGAAAAAGGCGACAAAAAAGTGAAAGAAGGAAAACCCGCTGCAAATTATTACACAACGGTTGATTATTTACCTGTATAGTTGCCCCTTCTGCGCAGATCACAGTTTTCTGTGGTCAAGACCTACCCACGTGCTCCTCCCAGGAAAGCCCTAAATCGAGTACCGGAACCGGCCCGGGAATTACAGTTCCATAAAATGCGAGAGATTCAATAATTAATTATTTGTTGATATTCATGAAGCTTAAGGTAAAATTATAAACCGTTGTGTAATAAAGTGTATAATAATAATTTACCTGTATAGATACCCCTTCAGCGTAGATCAGTTTTCTGTGGTCAATACCTACCCCTCGAGCTCCCACCAGGAAAGCCCTAAATCGAGAACTGGAGCCAGCCGGGGATTACATTTAACAAACATGCGCGGGATTCAATAAATTATTTGTTGTTAATCATGAAGCATAACGTTTGTTCAAGTTGCAGAAGTACCTATCAACAAAATCCAAAGGAGCCATCATTTTTCAAATGAAATAATATCGCAGAACAACTAACTCGACTTCATACGGGGTGCTCCCTAGCGATGATATCTGGGCCGGATTTATACCGATTCACGATCATGTTTCGATGCAGACGAACGGCTGGTCGTGAAATGCTCCGGGTAGTCTCAAAAGTTCTTTAGTTCAAGACCAATTTAAAAACGTAAACAAAAACCATACCCTTCTATTGAAAGTTTTCGAGCTACGGCGTTCTGAAAATTGCATCCCCTATTTTTCACCCCTTAGAGATGACTGACAGTAACGCCGAGCTTCGAGGAACAACTAGACCCCAAAAGTTAAGTACGGCGTAAGGTTTATTATACGTACGGTGGACAGACAGAAATTTTTTTATTGCATTTTCGGATTCTAGGTACCTTGAAACGTAAACCGTCAAATTTTGAGGGGGGGTTAAAAATTGTTTTTTCATTCGAAAAAAATTGTTTTTTCTCGATTCTAAAGGTATATTCTTGAAAATAATAAACGAAAATCGAAGTCAAAATATCAACTTTCATAACATTTTCATCCAATTATGTAAGTATTATTATGGATTCAAATTACAATTAAACATGTAAAGGATTTAGTGTTTTTCCTTTCAAAATTTAGTGATTGTGATTACAGACTTGGTCCAACTCTTGTACCAGAACTATTTCCTGGGTCCGCTGCTGTTTCACTGTAATCAGATTTAATATGATTTTCAAAAAAAGTCTGTTTTGGCGTAAAATGCTTTGCAGGGCTCAAGGACCTATATCGGGTCGGCTCACTCCTCGTCATACGTGACCTCGTCTGGGGCAGCGGATTCTGTTATGTTGTCGCCAATAGTATTGTTGTTCTGAGGAGGAGATGGGATTGATCGTATAGGTGGAGCAAGGGCCCGCCCTTGAACTCCACTGCGTATGAGATGAGAAAGGCCCCATCTCCTCCACGCACTCTCTCGCTTCATTCTATAGATCTGGGCCGAAGACGCAAAAACCTTGGGCCCCTCCGCCACTTCCACACTCAGACCCCTCCACTAACCCTTGTTCCCACTCATAAATATGTACCTACTACCAGGCTGCCTTCCCCCCGGCCGCCAGCTTACAGATGTCGCAGCTTTCGGACCTTCTTGGCCGAGTCCTCTTTTGTTCTTGGGCTCCCCAAGCCGACGACGGTCTTTGTCTGGTGGTCCGGCCGTATGGGCGACCTCGATCCGAGTAGGTACCTTAAACCCTTTGGATGTTGATGGAACCAGAGGGGTCAACTTCATGGGCTACCGCATAAATCTGATATTTACTCTAGAAAACCACAGAGATGCCCGGTAGCCCACTTGGGCGGCTTCTTGTCGTTTAGGCGACAACGAGAAAGTTTAGAGCAGTTCCGGTGTTTTCACTGACAGGTACCCACTGCGCAACACTGTTTTCCCACACTCGATTTCAACCCTTCACTGTTCTCAATGAACTCGGTAGTTCTGCTTACATCTGCAGAACACCTGAACGTACAGTGGCCTTGAACAAACATGAGTGCCAGCACACTTGGAAAATTGGAAATCCTGGAGAACCCACAGAGTTTTGCAAATCTGAAACATTATTTTAATATTTATGGTAAGGTGGTACAGCTATATCTTTGGTTCTATCCAACCGATCTCAATGAAACTTTCAGGGTCCATGCAGATAGGGTCTCATCAGAATCACCATCCGTATGAATTTCATTGCGATCAGAACTATACTGCCGTCTGCGCATCGTATGCAATCAACGAAACCTTTCTAACCCTCATCTCATGTTCAACTAATTTCAATGAAACTCCAGGGGATGTTGGATGTTGGATGTGTTGTAAATGGTATCCTATGAACTGTGTGTGTATGTGTGTGACAGAATCATGTGTGTACTGTCCAGGTCGCAGTTCCCAACCGATTTGCGTGGTTATGTTTTTTTCTATTCAGAAATATATCTAGTTGTGCCCTACGTTGCCGGAATTTCGAAATTGACTTCTAGAAGCGGGGAAAAAGGGGTTAATGCTGAAAAAACGTGGGTTTGTCGGCTAAACCTTTATGCGCTGCCCAGGGCTTAAAAAGTAAAGTAAAGTAAACAAACAATTTTTTTGGACATATTGTTGAGTAGGTAATACATGCATTACAGTAGAGTACTATATCTTCACCTGGCCGGTGTGAAGGTATACAGTACTCATACTCCAGTTACTGATACTGAAAGTGAATCAATAACAAAAACGCTGCAAAGTCCTTGTCTCATGGGTTTATTATTCTATTGTACATACCTACAGAAATGTTGGCTGTTCATTTATCGTTTCTTTCATGTGCAATAATTGAAATTGCTATTTTTCGTGGTTTCCACCAATTTTGGCCCCCAAAAACCCGAATTAGGCTCCTATTTTTTTCAAACTAATTATCTTCAATCACTGATAGTGCCATTTAATTGTCTTGATTCACCTGTTAATCTAGTGTATTTATACCCATTTATGTGATTTCAGACAATTTCCCAGATTTTTTATTCATAAAAAAATGAAAATGAAAACTTTTGGGACCTGGGCCTTCGTTACAATCTCAGTTCTTCATTCTTTGGTCAAAATTAACTTCATATTCGGTCTTCTCGCCGTAAAAAACATGGAAAACGATATACCTAACAAGCTCATGTTCACTAAAACCTAAAAAAAAGGAACCCACTCGAAAAACCCTATTTTTACACCCATGTTTCCACCATAACACCCCTCGGTGTATTCCGGTCGGGCTGCCGAGCTTCGGAGCTCAGCTAGGACCCAAATGTGTTCCCAAATGGGACCCAAACTGCGCGCAGAAGAACGACGGTTTTAGACCAAAATTTAACGTAAATTTAAAGCTGAAACTTACAACCTCATTTTTTTCATTCTTTGGTCAAAATCGACTTTAAAATAAATAAAAAAAAAGGTACCTTACAAGCTCGTGTTACTAAAACACCAAAAAACCCTATTATTTTTCACGCATAACACCCCTGGGTATATTCCGATCAGGCTGCAAAGTTTCGGGTCACAACAACAGCCTGTGTGCGAACGAACGAATTTTTTATACCGAAAACACAGTATATATATGGATGATACGGCGGACGAACATTGCATTTTTGGACCTACGCACCTTGAAACGTAAAAGAAAAATGTTGTGGAGGTGTTATAAATTTTTTTTGCTAAACGAATACATAGGTCATTCACATAATAGTAACCAAAACGGTCATTAAATTGAACGCAAATTTCGGCTTGAGTGTAGCAGCCACTCGCTTTTCATTTCATTTTTTTTTAAATAGTCACCTACAGGGAAAAAATTCTCAATTTTAAAAGATGATTAAAATTGCCATATTTTTCGATATTCATTTTCAGTTCTTGTGCAGATTGCAAAAACAGTCATCAGAATATCTCCCCTCTCCTTGACCCATTAACCCCGTAACCTGTGAAAGTGGATCTGACCTATGGATCTTGTGACATCCAGATTAATTGATTATTAAAAACCAGAGAAAGCATTTTGTAAATCGGAAATTTGCCGATTTTATCTCCGATTACCCCAGTCCTGACGTCAATTTTTACGTCCCCGAAGTTTGTTGTACAACTATACCTAAAAGTTAGAATTACAAATAGCCTATGTAAACTGTGGCTAATCATACTAGAATATCATGTTCTACTGTCTTAAATTCTTGTTGCCTAGGCTTCAACTAAAAATTTCGTCATTAGATATTATTCGGTGTTCGGGTGGAACAAAACTGAATCTGCGGGTATAATACAGGGGTTGATGAACCGATGAAGGAATCCGGAACTTTGTCGGAAAATTCATGAAACGATGAGTCAGTTTTCAACTACCACCCACATTTCGGCATAACAAATTGGGTTTCTGGTGACACGTGATTAAAACGTGAATTTTATTTTGAATTTTATTTGAAGCCAAATGGGGACAAACGAACAGGGATCCAAACAAAATACTAATCTGTACATCAAAAAAGTCTGCCAATTCGAGTAGGCAGTTATAGCTTCCTCACTTGAATCAGATAAACGTATAGAATAGTTGGGTAGGTTCATTCACTGGACAGGTGGAGTATCCATGCATGATTTGATTTGGAACCATCTGCGATCCAGCCCGCGTATACCGCCAAATTTTCAGCTCTCTACGACTATTTTTCGCGTAGTTAGAAGCGTTACAAGAAAATGGTCAACATTTCATGGTCGCGCATGCGCAGACGAAAGTTACAGCACTATTCCAAAGGAATTCCTATGGAACTATCAAAGGATTATTCCTGATCGACCCTCCAAGTTTGACCTCGTTTCAACGATATTTGAGGTAGTTATGGGCGTTTCAAGTATTTCACGTTTGCGCTTGCGCAGACGAAAGTTAAAGTATTTTTTCAATGGTTTTGGTATGGGACCATTTGTGACCCAACTCGCATATTATACCCTACAAATTTCAGCCCATTTCGACCATTATTTAGGGTAGTTATGGGCGTTACAAGAAATTGAGCACAGACGCAGACGGACAGACAGACACGGAACCAAAAATGTTCCTCGATGTCTGAAACGCAAAATGGTAGTGGAAATTTTCATTTTGGATGACATGATTTTTTTTTTTTTTCCTTGCGGTAGTGAGGTAGCAAAATAGCGATATTAGCAATCTTCAGTTTTATACTATAATGCTGAATTAACCGATTGCTTGAGAAAGGGGGCATGAGTGCTTTAAAGCGCTATCGAGTATGGAAAAATGAACAGTGCGTTATTTCTTCCGTGACCTGAACGAATCGGAGAACGGAATGGCGATTTCAGGTGTCAGGCACCTTCGGCACCAGAGCTCAGCCTCTATGAAGATGTCTCACCGTGATATTCCACTTTAGCATACACATATATATATATAACTACAGTAAAACTCGCATAAGACGCTCCCGCTTAAGAAGCCGTTTTCTGCCGGTTCCTGGACATTTCCTATACCAGCCAATGTTAAAACCACCTGTTAAGACGCTATTTTGCGTGGGTAGAGGCCGGTGTTTTTAGAGATGCGTTGTCGTTTTCTGTTTAGTAATAGGACAGAATGTATGTATAATAGGTACCTGCTACGCAGTCTAAACATCCAAATGTGGTTTGGCGTATGAGGTGACTCATTCCTTCACTGGGTGAGTGGAGTGATTTAGCGTTTTGGTTTATTATTTTCAATAATGAACCATTGGAATCGAGCATGAAAAAAAAAATTCTTACCCCCCCTCAAAATTTGATGGTTTACGTTTCAAGGTATGTAGAATCCAAAACTGCAATAAAAATATTTCTGTCTGTCCGCCGTACGCCGTACGCCGTACGCCGTACGGGCCACTTTTCTTAGTTACCATGAAAAAAAATTGATGAAATTCGGGTTATAGGTTCCGTTCGGCGTCTAGTTGGTCCTCGAAGCTCGACGTTACTGTGAGTCATCTCTAAGGGGTTCAAAATAGGGGTTGAAATTTTCAAAACGCCTATACCATTTTTTTACGTAAATATTTTTACGGTTTTAAATATTTCTTGAACTTGCGAGTTTTTTAAGACCATCCGGAGCATCGTACGTCCAGCCGTTCGTTCACAGTAAGGCCCCGAAGTTTGCACCGACAGGCATTTTCGACTCCAGTATAATGAAATTGTATACAATCCAAACCAAATCTCGTAACCAGAGACGCGCCCACAATAGGAATTTGTGAATACGGCCAATCATTGGTAGGGATCACCTGATTATATTGGCGCAGTATGAAGTCGAGTTGGTTGTTCTGTGATATTATTTAATTTGAAAAATGATGGCTCTATTGGAGTTTGTTGGTAGGTAGTGAAACTTGAACAAACGTTGAAGTATTATTGATGGGTAAATTATTACTACGGTAAATCATTACTCAACGGTAAATTATTACACAACGGTTCATTATACCATCTACGTAGAAGGTGCTGGAGTTTGTTGGTAGGTACTTTTGCAACTTTTTTCACTCCTCATCAACAATTTCTTTTCAGAACTTCATTATGTGTGTTTCTTTTTGTTAGGTACTGTTTGTCATCGGCAGAATTATTTTAGCAACATTTAACTCGTGATTTAGGTAGGTACCTAGTAACGAGTACGGGGTTAGGTACTAACCTACGGAGGGTCTGCGATCTACATAATATGTGTAGAATAGTGCATATCATATTATATAGACGGGTTATCTATACATAGAGCTGTGATCTGTAACAGAAGGGTATTCTATACAAAATAATAAACCGTTGTGCAGGGATTTGCAGCGTTTTCAAATTGTTGTAGTAGTTTCTAGTCGTTCGAGTTCGTTGAGGCCAGTGGTGTCAATGTGGTATAAAAAGAAGAACTCGATTTCAGACGATGCGACGTGCGTAAAATGGTAACTGTTGAGGAATTTGTTGAGTTACGTAAAACAGATTAGGAAATTTCTGGCTGCAAGGCAGCCCAAAAACTTATCCCAATCCAAAGTAGAATATTTTTTCCGATCCGCAAGCTACTAAATTAATTTACAGGCTTATTATTATTGACCTATACAGGGTGTAACATGAGTGATGCAAAACCTCTCTCCCACGTGTTCTACATCTAATTTCCGACCAAAAGTGTCCTATAACATTTTTTTTACTCCGCTTAAAATCCCACTTTTTTCACTTTTAAGATTTTTTCGAGTTTCCGACCTCGTCTCACTAAAGCAGCTTTAATTTCCTTAACTTAAAGAGTAAATTCAAATTTGAAGATACCGTTGGAAAGAGCGTTAAATTTCCTGTCTCTCTAATGCCTAACAAAAAATTTTTAGGAGGATTTGAGGAGTGAAAATGGAGTTTGAAAAGTGAATTTTGTCAAAATTTTAAAATCGTCTGTTTTTTCAAACGCTTGGTGATCCTATTAATTCTTGTAGCAGAATGGTGAAGGTAAGCTAAAAAATGCGCCAAAACGTCAGCTTTCCAACGGACTAATCAAATCGTTTTTTGGAATTGATTTCAAGAGAGAAAATGAGGTTTGAATACGAAAAAAACGTGTTGTTTCCGGCTAAATCGTTGATTGTTAATGAAAAATTTACCTTTTGTGAAGTAGTGAGTCAGCTATGGGGTAATTTTCAAATCGAATGGTGACACCCTCACATCATCTCCCAGTAAGTATTTGGTCGTTATTTTCATTTTAGTCCAAGGGTGTTGGCATTACAAAGAATGGAACTATGGATGTTAAGCGGGTTGTTTGTGTACCTCTACGAATGATCGGGATGAGTTCTTATCTTTTCGCTGCCACCTATGGACCCTTCACAAACGAACCGGACCTGTATTCGCCAAAACGGAGGGCATTTTGAGCAAATAAAGGATTGAACAGAGTCCCGCTTAACTTGCATAGTTTCATTCTTTGTAATGCCAACGCCCTTGGACTAAAATGAAAATAACGACCAAATACTTACTGGGAGATGATGTGAGGGTGTCACCATTCGATTTTAAAATTACCCCATAGTTGACTCACTGCTTCAAAAAAGGTGTATTTTTCATGAAAAACCCACGATTTAGCCGGAAACAACACGTGTTTTCGTATTCAAACCTCATTTTCTCTCTTGAAATCAATTCCAAAAAACGTTTTGATTAGTCCGTTGGAAAGCTGACGTTTCGGCGCATTTTTTAGCTTGCCTTCACCATTCTGCTACAAGAATTAATACGATCACCAAGCGTTTGAAAAAACAGACGATTTTAAAATTTTGACAAAATTCACTTTTCAAACCCCATTTTCACTCCTCAAATCCTCCTAAAAAAATTTTGTTAGACATTAGAGAGACAGGAAATTTAACGCTCTTTTCAACGGTATCTTCAAATTTGAATTTACTCTTTGAGTTAAGGAAATTATAGCTGCTTTAGTGAGTCGAGGTCGGAATCTCGAAAAAAATCTTAAAAGTGAAAAAAGTGGGGTTTTAAGCGGAGTAAAAAAAAAATGTTATAGGACACTTTTGGTCGGAAATTAGATGCAGAACACGTGGGAGAGAGTTTTTGCATCACTCATGTTACACCCTGTATATACCTACCTATGTATATTAAATTATTATAATGTAACTGATTTTACTAACTTATAAAACTGTCTTAAATTAACTGAACTATATACTAAATTAAACATTATGCAATCAACTCGGTTTTTTAAGCACTCGGAAATGTTTCCTCCATTTCTCGCATAAGTTTTACTGTATGGGAATAAGGAAATCCTTTGTACATCAGCTCAGACAAGAAGACTTCGATCTCCCGTCGTCAACTTCAAAGTTTACCGGATGAATAAACCACGATACTCGAATTTTCTCATCATGAAGTTACACAACTTCCCCCCTCCCCCATTGGGAGAATTACAACTCTTAACCGACCTTGCCCGTGCCCATCCACGGATTGCCCCACCTGGTTCGAATCGTGATGATTTCGGTGTTACTGAGCGATGATGTTCGGAAACATGCTATTAGGTTGAGGAGGGCTCGACCGGCACTATAGACCAGGATGTACATACCTACTAATTGAGAGGGCAACTAACTCAATGATCTCAAAGAAATCCGAAGGCTTGCGAAACATTCGCCAACCCAACCAATATCCTCTGCTGGAGGAAACATACAAAAATGAACATCATACTGGAGTTGATTCACCATGTTGTAAAATCTAAGCAGTAGGTAATTACTGTGTCGAATATGCAAAAATAACTCATGTCGTTAACAGGCTAAAATTCAAGTACATAAATGGAAGTCATATCGTCTGCAAGGTACCATCTAGTGTTTGGTTGAATGAAAATATAATTTGACTGTAGCTGACTGTATTGCTTCAATTTCAATCAGGTTCAGAGTCCACAAAAACATAGTATAAAATCAAAATTTAATCAAAATTGAATCTAACCAGGATTTTGGAACTGACGGTAATTTTAGTTTTTAGTAGCGTTGCAAAACGTTTCGTTCGTTCTTGGTTGATAACTAAGGTTAAAAATAATGAACCAGTGGCAGAATTGCTCAACAAGTTGGATGTCAGGTTTGAAATCGGAACCAGGCAATATTTTTTACAGCGTAACCAACTTCGTCTTCCTTAAGAACGGAACCGCTATTAGATACCTAGCAATTATTTCCATGACCGAAGCAGTACCTATATTCGTATTAACTCGATTGATAGCTGTGAAGTAGCGATAACACCATCCTATATATATATATCACCCTCGCAACAATAGATAGTTGGCATTTAATGAGTAATCAAAATGGTCCGGTCAAACGGGTGCGAGCGGTAAAAGTTGCTGGGGCTGCACAAATAAGGTACACGAGGCAACCATCGAGGTCTTCATTCCCAAATAGGATCCAGCACGAGGCAGGTCTCTACGGCCCTAGGCAATCTTACTAATCATCATAGTTTTATCGCTTGTGAGCTTTGCCTTCCTGACCTCAATAGGCAAGTCTTTTGCTTGTAGTGCCACGGTATTAATTTAGTACCTATGACGGATCCAGACTTGGTGAACGGCGCGTTGGGAAGATGGTAATATCCTCATAGGTGTGATATAACCATTTCTGTGAACGGTGACCAAGAGTTGTTGGGCTTTTAGTGCCAACCTTGTTGAATAAACAACGTGGGAAGCTTGATAGAGTGTGATTCCAGTTTCACTCGTACATAAATAAATGGGACAATAGTTCATGGACTTTTACTACTTAATGCTATCGATCCTCTAACGGTGAAGTTACGCCCGATAGTTACAGCTGAGAACTAGTAAATATTGAGAGAAGTGCGGGTTGCTCCCCAAATGGGCCCGTAATACTAATTCTACCAATGCCTAACTATGTTTCTTCAGCGCCTGTGCGTAAGTGTTGGTTTATCATTTTCAGTAATAAATCGGACTTTGGAATCAAATGGCAAAACCCATCCCAGCCACCTCCACCTCCACTGAGTGTTCGGGAAAAAGTGTACTTTGACCCCCAAAATTTTACGTTTCAAGGTTCATTCTAAACAGACAACCGCAGCCGCCTGTTACCCAGTAATGCGGAAAAACTTTTATTCCTGCACTTCGATTTACCCCTCATTAGCTTTGAATATACGACACTTTGAGGAACTAGAAGCGATTTCCACGGCATTTCCCGAATTCAAAATTGTTTTGGTCGGCGACTATAACTTGTCTAACACTGAATGGACTTTTTGGAATCAGGATTCAGTTCCACCTATCAATACCCTAAAGTCTCGACGGTCTTCAGCTCTATCCAGTTATTCAATGTTAAACAACACAACCGCCTTCAAAACGCCTACGGAAATGTCATAGACCTCCTGTTTGCCGATTTCGGTGAAGTGAGAGTACCTGCTGATCCACTAGTGGACGCCGATCGAGCGTACCCTCCATTTCGGTTTGAAATCCGACTTCATAACTCCAACTCCTAATCAGTGCATGCTTCCAAACGATTTGTTTATAACTTTAAGCGTGGAAACTATGATCACATGAACCAGTTTATGCTTGGATATTCTTGGAAGGATTTACTTTCTCTCCAGTTGGATGTAGCGGTATGCAAATTTTATGACGTGCTCCGGGAGGCCATCGAGAGATACATTCCTAAACAGTCTCAATTGACTGTGCTTACCCAAAATGGTTTTCGAAGGAACTTATATAGCTGGTGCGCCAAAAAAAAAACCATACCCACTCTCGTTACAAGCACACCGGGCTTGAGAACGACTATGCCAGATTTTCTGAACCTCGTTGCAAAGCATTATCAAGATCTTTATATGCAGTCTACCTCAATACAGTACAGGACTCTCTTCATCAGAATGCTAAAATCTTCTGGAATTATATCAATTACCGGGACGGGACTAATGGTCTGTCTCAATCAATGCATCTGCGTGACGTAACTGTTAACGATACTCAACTAATGGCTGACTTGTTTGCAGCTAACAAGTCACCTGGTTTGAGCCGAAAGCCCCCAGCACTGTGCGATTACCTTTGGATGCAGTGTCTTTGGGTCTGTTGAGTTTTACTGAGGGATCAGTTCTTAGTGCCGTTTCAGGCCTGGATATTTCCATGGGGATGGGGCCAGATGGCATTCCACCGGTCATATTAAGGTCCTGTTCGTCTGCCCTGGCTGCTCCTCTTACTTCACTTTTTAATCGGTCGCTCTCACTGGGGAGCTTTCCCTCTCAATGGAAGCATTCTTTCGTTACACCAATTCACGAAGGTGGAAATAAAGCTGATATTGCACAATATCGTCCAGTGCCATACCCAACCATACCCAAGAGTTTGGTGAGGCTGGTTGTTGAGCAAATTCGGCCTGTCTTCTCGTCATGTATCACTCCTGAGCAGCATGGATTCGTGAGAGGGAGGTCTGCGGTCTCAAACCTGTTGGAGTTTTAGGAGTACACACTTCAGGCATTTGACAGGGGTCTTCAAGTCGATATTATATCCACCGACTTTTCAAAAGCATTATGTAAACTCTCACACCACCTCATAGTATCAGTCCTTGATTCGCTTGGAGTTGTTGGGTTGTTGGGTGGCCTGGCTAACAAGCTATTTGGATGTTCAAACGATGGGTGTGCGATTGCAGGATGCAGTGCTGGTGCCATTGCCCGCCAGTTCAGGTGTGCCGCAGGGATCCCATGTGGGTCCATTGCTGTTCTTACTAGTCGTCAACAATGTGAGCACTGTACTGAGAGGGGTACGTTTCCTTCCTTTAGCGGATGATTTAAGAATATACCGCGCAATTGAATCGTCATCTGACTGTCAGGTACAGCAGGAGGGATTGGATGCCATCCTCAATTGGTGATCTTCAAACAGATCGGCTTTGGATCCTGGAAAATGCTCAGTTATGACATTTAATCGGTCCCTGCAACCTCTTCATCATGATTATAATATTGGCGCTTTTCCACTAAGACGAGTGACTTCGGTTCGGGATCTGGGTGTGCTTTTCGATTGCCAGCTCACCTTTGCTAGTCACATTTCAACTATATCGAGCCGTGCAATGCGGGTTTTGGGCTTCATCAGACGGAACACCAGACAATTCGACAATTCGATCGCTGAAATAGTCATTCTTACCTATTCTGGAGTAAGCTTCGGTTGTATGGAACCCGTTCTACAGGTACCACATAAGAGAGCTTGAGAGAATGCACCATGTTTTCCTGCGTTACGTGGCGTACACACTCCGTATCCCACCTGGTGGGGTCAGCTATGCGACACGGGGCCGGAGGTTTGACTTGCTTGGGCTCCAGGATTGGAGATATATATCTGATCCATTATTCTTCCATGACCCAGCAAGATCATGTTCGCTATCACTTCTGGTCCGGATGAATTTTCTGGTTCCTCGCCCACAATCTCGCCGTCATAACTCATTCTGGGTCCCATTTTCGTCTACAAATTACATGTACAAGCATCCCCTGTCTAGACTACCAAGAGAAGCCAACTGGATTTTAAACAAATGCCATGAATTTGAATTTTTCTCACAATCCTCTGCAACACATCGACGTCACATTTCCTCCATATTACTAAGTAATCACCATTAATTTATTTGAGCTGTATTATTGCAATGGTACCTATTTAGGTTTTTTATTTTCAATAATGAACCTTTGGAATTTTCTTATCTATCTGCGCGCGGATATTTCATTTTATTTTATTTCTTTTCAATTCTGTAACTTTTTCTTCCTATTGTACTGTATTGTATTGGGCTTGCCCGTATCAAATAAATAAACAAATATAATATTTTATTCAATTTTCAATAACATCGCTAAGGTCCCCCAATAAACTTCACAAAACATAATGTTAAAAATCCTCATAAAAACATCTAATTGGTATACATATTTTAATCATTCTTTTCCTTTCTTTGCAAAACACACTATTCTGGCAGAATATTAGGTGTGTCAGAATAATGGGGCCTACTATTCGGTATTCGGTCGAATAGGTACTCGAAACATCGACGAACAGGCAGAATACTGAATAGTAACTGAATATTCAGCGCATCACTATACTTATAACCCTAGTTTAAAATTGATTGAATTGGGCCGGGATTTACCTGCAGATTTACATAGATCGCTTGTATAGACTGTATTACACTTGTATAGATTGTATAGATTGTACACTTGTATAGATTGTACACTTGTATAGATTGTACACTTGTATAGATTGTACACTTGTATAGATTGTATTACACTTGTATAGATTGAATTATACTTGTATAGACTTGTATAGATTGCACTGTATCACAGTAAAACACACCAAACCTTCCACCACCATAAGATAAGATGGAAAAGAAGGGAAAATTGGATTGATAGTTGGGTTCACGGTTTGCGCATGCGGCTGTAGCGACGATTTATGCGATCGTTTTGAAATTCATTCGATTTTTCTGAGAGAAAGACCCCCAACTACCCACCAAAAGCTCCAGCAACGCTTCCGCTACCTTAGTCGACTCGGACACAATAAGTCAAGTTCTAATTATTATTCTCGAAACTGTTAGTAATGGGACTCAAAGTAATTTTCAAATCAAGTTCCTAATGACGTTATGCAGAAAACGGACACACAAGACACAGAAACTCTATTATTCCACCTCATTCTGTAGATGTTGTCGATGTTTATCTAAATTTAAATGTAGTATAAATATTATAGAGAAAGTTTAGGAAATACACTGCCAAGGTGATGGCACAGGAGCTTCCTCGTCACAATCAGAGTGACCCATTATAAAATAGAACAGACTCGGAAGCAAAATAACGTAACATTACATTACATAACATAACATTACATAACATTACATAACATTACATAACATTACATTACATAACGTGAAATATACATATTACATAACATTAGATTACATAACATAACATTACATAACGTTACATGAAATATACATATTACATAACATTACGTCCATAATACATTACGTCCATTATACATAATTGCGAAAGTTATGCGTGTTTGAAGAATTTCACGTTAGCGCATGCGCAGGGCGAACCGCTGGCTCTATCATGTTGAAATTTATATGGGACCTCAATGGGCCCTACCCGCTTAATCCCTGAGAATTGCATTGAAATTGGGTG
Source organism: Leptopterna dolabrata (assembly GCA_954871275.1). NCBI lineage: Eukaryota > Metazoa > Arthropoda > Insecta > Hemiptera > Miridae > Leptopterna > Leptopterna dolabrata. The sequence goes on from OX940977.1 coordinate 18,478,505, forward strand.
AAATCTTTGGTTACTACGGCTGTAACAAGTAAATTGAATCTATTTCACGCCAGCGCATGCGCAGAGCGCACCGAGGGTCCAATCATGCTGAAATTCATACTGGAACTCACTAGGCCTTGTCCAAACAACCCTTGAAAATTTGAGCGAAATTGAATCAAAATTGTGAATGTTATGCGTGTTTGTTGAATTTAACGTTAGCGCATGCACAGGGCGTACCGCTGGATCAATCATGTTGAACTTTATATGGGACCTCAAGGGGCCTTATCCGCACCATCCCTCAAAATTTGAGCTGAATCAATTCAAAATCGTGGAAGTTATGGCTGTAACAAGGAAATGCGGACAGACTCACAGACTCACAGACTCACAGACTCACAGACCCACAGACCGACAGACACGGAACCAAATTTGTTCAGTAGGCTTTGAAACGCAAAATGCAAGTGGAAATTTTGATTTCTGATGACAAAGATTTTTTGGCTCACGAAAGTGAACACAAGGCTTCCCGCTGCTTCGCAGACTCGGAAGCAAAATGTAAGTTTTTGTTGGTATTTTCAGTTATCTTCTCCGCAAACCCATGTAGCTTTGTTCTGCACCCTGTCTCAGCTCTCAGGTAATGACCCCCACCCCCCACCCCACCCGTCACCCCTTTTTGTGTAACAATCAATTTTAGACAAAACTTCCAAATGCTAATAATTCGAATATGAAATTTTTGCGCATGAGCGCATGCGCAAAACCTGCGCAATGCACACTAACTTCGGTTTTTCCCCAAACGAGAACCCCTGTTTTTTATTGCAGATTTGAATTCCACGTAAAATTTCATTAAAAAACTACCCGCCCGAATTTTTGATTGCGCAGAAACGCGCGCAAGTAGGTACGTGGTTTTTCGTTTTGCGCAATATGTATATCTCGGCTAATGATCCTCTCTCTCCCCCCCCCCCCCTCTCCTATTCATCCTAATTTTGTATTTTAAGCAATTCTAGACAAAACTTTCAAATGATAACTTTTGAATTCGATCAAGGAGAATTCGAATATGCCATTTTTGCGGAGAAGTACTCATGCGCAAAGTGTACGCAATACACACTAACTTTGTTTTTTCACACGAGAATCCCCATATTTATTGTAAATTCGGATTCTGCTTGAAGTTTCATGAAAAATTGAATCGTCCATGCATACGCAAGCACTCTAAACCTTGGTAGATTTTGCTGCGCTATAAGAACTTATCTTAGGTAATAATAAATTTATTATTGTAGGTAATTTAGTTTGGATTGGTAGGTACTGTCAATATTACAACGTTCCTTTACGTCGAGAACCAACAGAAATTACAATCGACCCTTCCTTTTCAATCACATTCCTAATAACAAACCTGACCACAATGATCCTAATTACTGGAACGCCTTACCCTCCAATTTGCGGCAAATTGGTTTACGAGTATATTAGGCGCAGGGAGTTTATTGAGTAATAATAGAAAAGTAATAGTAATAAGTAGTAAGCAATAACAGAGTGGTAATTGTACGTTCGACTGTGTGATTAAAAATGCCCTCGAAACACTTTGATTTGAGCTCGGCCGTTTCGTTTTTCTAGATATTATCTTGCAGGGAAAGGTACAAATCAGAGCTTTTAATATCATATCCGCGCGGATTAGGAGGCACTGAATAATAAACTGTTTTGGGGGTTCTAGAAAAAAGGTCTCCCCTTCTTCCCTTACGATCTGTTTCGCCTCTTCTCCGCCATACAAATACATTGCTGGGAGGCCCGTTAAAAAGTAATTATTGTCCCTTTATTACTGGTGGTTCGAAGATGATTTAGGTGGATCCGAGGGGCCACGTTCGTGCTCGGTAGTCTTGCTTGGTTACTCGTTAACTTGACGGGGGCCACTGATAGAGCTGGGTATCGAAGAGGGGTGCGGCATCTCAATAAAATTTTATTGTTATTACCAGAAATTAGCCACCGCTAGATACCCATCAGAGGCCCCTTCGAAGTCTGATCGAGCTCTCGAGTCGTTTGGCTGCTCACAAAACCCCCCGCACATCGTCTCTACACAAGGGGAACCCATCTTCTTTATTTATTACCGCTTTATTAGGCCCTTGGGGTGGGGTCATAATTTTCGAGAATTCAATCCGGTGGTTGGTGGGGAGGAGGAGCGATCGGACTGTTTTTCTTTTTTTTCTCTTCTATTTTCCTTTATTTCTCTAACAGTTGAAACAATGTTGTGAAGTGTGCGGCAGTGTTTATTCACTTCATTCGTGGCGTCACAACCACCCATTAAAACCCCCTTTATGAGGCCGTCAGTCGAATTGGAAAGAAAATTAGTCTCAGATCTCACTCATCTGATGGGAGTGGCTCCCTACATTGTCATCATTCTGATCATAATTCTTACCCAGCAGTACCAAAGAAAGGAGAACAGAGAGGAAGCCTTCGTGGACACGCCTAGTACCTGCAGCTGATGGGAGGCCTCTCTACCATGTTCCTCTCGTCCAATTATATCATGTTAAATTTCAGCATCTAATCAGAGAGGTTAGAAAGGTGTTCGTAGAGATGACAAGGAGGCGGAGGGGTTTTAGGAATATGGCAGTCGATAGCCTCTTATCGATAAATTGAATCGAAATATCATTCTTTGATATTTCCCGTTTTTCAGGTTAGTTTGCCTCTCTTAGTTCCAACGAGCCATTATTTCACCCGCTCGTACTTCATTTCCTGCCATCTATATATTGAAACGAGATTAAAAGAAAGTATGTAGGTAGCTTAGACATAGGTGCAACCCTCCCCCCCCCCCCCTCCCAGATTGACCTTTTCTCTCTCCAAAGCATGTAATAAATTACTTTTAACCTTCTCACAGATACTTTTACATAGAATAATAACTTGAAAATATAGATGCACATATATTATTAGCCAGAACAAACCCGAAGTGTTATTCAGTTGATTGAAAAATTCTAATTTTAATTTTAATACCTATTTTAACAAAATAGGGGCGCTGTGAATGCAGAATTGATGCTCTACAACTTTAGCTATATGACATTATTCATTTGGAACAGTTTTTTGTTGCTGGTGTGTGAAACTATGAGCATAACAGACTTTTCAGTCAAAATGGAAAAATTTTCCTATTGCCTATTTTTGACTGCCAATTCTGACCAAACCACCAAATTTAATATTTAAGGAGGTCATTCAACGCAGAATTTTATGCACTTTAATTTTTGTGCGGGTAATATATTCTGCGCGATGCATTTTCCAGGTGTTTTTGGCCAAAACTGGAAAAAAGGGCCGAAATTTCATGATTTTTTGGCTCCCAGAACTTCGGTTTACTCAGAAACTGCCTTAAAACACGAATTTCTCTTATTTAGTATGCTCAGAGTGAACCAAAGTTATTTCCAGCTTTGTTTGAATTTATCGACACCAAAAGTATAATTTGACTGGGCTATATATTTATGCAATTGTTTTAAATTAACATTTCACTTTTTTTTATCCCCCCCCCCCCCCCACGATTCTCACAGATACTTTTACATCGAATAATAACTTGAAAATATAGGTATACATATATTATTAGCCCAGAACAAACCCGAAGTGTTATTCAGTTGATTAAAAAATTCTAATTTTAATTTTAATACCTATTTCAACAAAAATAGAGGCGCTGTGAACGCAGAATTGATGCTCTACATCTACAACTTTAGATATATGTCATTATTCATTTGGAACAGTTTTTAGTTGCTGGTGTGTGAAACTATGAGCACTTTTCAGTCAAAATGGAAAAATTTGCCTATTGCCTATTTTTGACTGCCAATTCTGACCAAACCGCTAAACCAAATTTAATATTTTAGGAGGTCATTCGACGCAGAATTATATGCACTTAAATTTTTTGTGCGGGTAATATATTCTGTGCGATGCGTTTTTCAGGTGTTTTTTGGCCAAAAGTGGAAAAAAGGGCCGAAATGTCATGGTTTTTTGGCTCCGAGAACTTCGGTTTACTCAGAAACTACCTCAAAACACGAATTTCTCGTATTTAGTATGCACGAAGTGAACAAACATCATTTCCAGCTTTACCGTACCAAGTGACGACGGACTCCTCCGGAAGGTATGGTAATTACTTACACTAGCGGAAATAACCCTTTAATTATAATATTTCCAGCTTTGTTTGAATTTTTCGACACCAAAAGTATAATTTGACTGGGCTATATGCAATTGTTTAAAATTAAAATTTCACTCTTTCTGATTTTTGACCCCCCCCCCCCCCCCCCCCAAGTCTGCCCAGTCGCCACCCTGCGTGGGCACCCTTGGGTTAGTCCACGGGTTTCTGTTCTATGAGAACAAGTACGAGCTTGAATCCTACAGGATCTGATTTCGACTCCAGCCCCTTTGGTTCATTATTTTCAATAATCAGCAAGAAATGAAAATCTTAACCCCCCCCCCCCCCCCCCATCTCTTCGAAATATTTAATGGTATCCGTTTCAAAGTACGTAGAATTCGAAAATGGAATAAAGAAATGTCTGTCCGTCCGCCGTACACGTCACATTTCTTAGTTACCATTAACCAAAATTAATGAAATTTGGTATCTAGGTCCCATTTGGGGTCTATGTAGTTGGTCCGTGAAGCTCGGCGTTACTTAATTCACATCTAAGGGGTGAAAAATAGCGCCCGCCGTGGCTGGAAAACTTTTAATAGAAGGGTACCGATGGTTTTTATAAAGTTTTAAAATTGATTTCGAACTTGAGGATATTCTGAGGCCACCCGGATTGTGTGAAGTTCGGCTTCGTCGACATGAATATGGATCATACGGTGTACATTCAGCCCAGATTATAGTCACGCATGGCTGGTACGAAAACGAATATATTGTTCCGTGATATCATTTTTTTTTTCTTTAAATTTGAAGAAAGATGGTTATTTTGGATTTTGTTGATAGGTACTTTTTGTAACATTTTTGGTTCCGTGCATGTCTGTCCGTCCGTGTCCGCGTTTGCCACGCGCATGACAACTTCCTTAATTCTAATCCAGATGGTCTCCTGTAAATCGGAGAACGAACTGATATGACCACTGCGCATGCGCAAACGCGAATCCGAGATCAGGACCTTTTCTTCAAATTACATTTTGAAAGTAGGAATTTCCTTTGAAAATTACATTTTCAAAGGAAATTACATTTGCAAAGGAAATTACATTTTCAAAGGAAATCACACTTTCAAAGGAAATTACATTTTCAAAGGAAATTACATTTTCAAAAGAAATTACATTTTCAAAATTGCATTTTGGAAGGAGGATTTCCTTTCAAATTGTTATAAGCTACACGTTATGCTTCATGAATAAAAACAAGTAAGTGATAGAATTCTTGAAACCTTTAGGTATTTACCCGTTACCTTAATAACCCGTTTAGGTATCTATGAAACTGTCGTTGTCAGCCCGGCTCCAGTACTCGATTTAGGGCTTTCCTGGGGGAGCATGAGGGTAGGTATTCACAGAAGACAGCGATCTACGCAGAAGGGGAATCTGCAGGTGAATAATAAACCACTGTGTAATAAATTGTCAGCGTTTTTCATGAGTAGTTACGCAAAAAAAACCACCGCTAAATTTAAAAATCAGGAAATAGGCACAATCGAAAACCATGCGTCCTCGTGTTTTCGGAAAAATGCTTCGATTGTGAATGAAAATCTTCTTTATTCATCTTTCTTGTTCATCTTAATTCGTAGCGTGGCGACAGCCACATAATCTACGGCTATCAAACTGACCTCGCCCGTGCACTTTCGAGTTGAGTCATTGTGAGTTCATCCGATGTAAGATTTCCAAGAGGTGCTTGCTCTAGAATACTCAGCGTGCGTTCGGATTTCGACCAATTTCCTTAAAGATTATTTAGTTATTGGCTTCAATCGTAGTTTTCTCATTAAGATAGCGCGCTCTGTTGAGGTTTGCTCGTGAACTCGATAAGTGCACCTTGAGATAACTTGATCATTCACTGAAGTCATTCTCGGATGAATCTCCTGACGTGCAGTCGTTGCCTGTGATCTTCTTTTCTGGGGATAGCAGGTGGTTTACTACCTGAGCGTTGCACTCGCACCTGAAAACGTTCATAGGTAGCTAACATTCATGCTATTGCAACTCTTTTACAGTTTTAAACTTTCCATGGCGTTGAACTTCGTCCCATGTTTGTAAATGTAGAAATAAATATATATTGATTTCGTTTTGGAAACTAAATAAACCATACTGCTTTATCAATGGCGTAGCCAACCCCCCCCCCCCCCCCCTGGCTCGAAAACTTTATCACAAATTAAAATTAAATCTTCAAGAAGTCATAACATCATCATAACAGTAACAAATCAGAAATCATAACAGTAACAAACAAATACAACAATAACAGATTAAACGGTAAATCAAACATGAATAAACAGTTAAATAATATTACGTTTATTTGATTACAAACGAGCAATATGAATATTTCTCAAATATATGAATGTGAAAAATATTTCGATCATCACAATAGTCCCTCTTTCTGTCGTGAATCACCGTCCCACACAATGTCAGGTGAATTAATACCTATATATATTTTAGCCCTTAATACCGATTTCTTTACTCATCCTTCCATTCCACTTTCAGTGATTTTATATTGCAATTTTAGCCGTTTTTACCAATTTTATCATTTAATAATGATTAACAGGACGTTTCCCTTTGTTTTCCGAACGTCACGAGCGTCACATCACGATCGAGCGTCACTTCATGGCACAAGAAATTGCACCATCGAAATTACATCACGTTACTATGGTGGTTGCGAGCGTCACAAAACGATATAAATAAATCGATATAAATAGATATAAATTTCATTCGGTCCATAATAACATTAGGAAATTGACGGGAGGTGAAACAAAAACGTTTTCAACTTTTGATGCATTAATGAGCTGCAGAGTTTCCATTGACAGAAATTTTGGCGAAACAAACGTTAATCTTTATTAAATGATCTGACTGTAGAACCGTAGGTCTACCGTCCGTGTTTTTTTTTACCCTAAAAACAAACTAGACCCCCTTAGAATTGTTGAAAATAGCTCATCATCGAACTCATCCTTCTGTTCGGCGATAAGAACATTTTGGCGAAATTTGGAACTTTTATAACGTAGGTGTACCCAAGGGTCTGGAGTGACACATAATTCAATATACGTATAAATTGTGTTAAAATCTAGGGATGAACTCAGGGTGCTCTGGAACGGATTTGCCTATAAAACAATTTCAAAAATTTATGTTCTGAAAATGTTGGACCCATTGCGGTAGCTCCATTTTCTTTGAAAATTCGCTAACATTGTTGCCACATAAATATTTTTATTTTACCATTAACTTACCTAACGTTACCTGTAATATTTAACGCTTTATTAAATTTACATTCAGCTTTGCTTGTAAAGTCAAACCTTATAAGCGAATGTTCAATGAAAATGAAGCTATCGCAATGGGTCCAAAATTTTCAGAACATGAATTTTTGAACTTTTTTTATAGGCTTATCCGTTTCAGAGCATCCTCAATTCATCCCTAGATGGACAAAAATTTATATTATTTTATTTATTTTATTTTATTTTATTTATAGAACGGCTTACGCCAATTACAGAGAAAGAGCAAAATGTTGCTAGTGTTATACATGTTTATATGTATCACTCCAGACGATATCTGACCTTGGGTACATGATGAAAATTCCAAATTTCACCAAAACGTTCATATTGCCGAACAGAAGGATGAGTTCGAAGATGAGCCATTTTCAACAATTCTAAGGGGGTCTAGTTTGTTTTTAGGGTAAAAAATGGGTAAAAACGGCTAAAATTGCGAACAATATTGATAGGAAATCAATGAATGTGGTACGGAAGGGTGAGCATAGACAGAAAAATGTCATTTCATTGTTTTCATAGAGAATAGGGGTCAAATTTTGATTTTTGGGGGTCAAAAATTGGTATTGAGGGCTAAAATTCACCTGACGTTGTGTGGGATGCTGAATCACGACTGACGGACTATATCAATGATAAAAATACTTTTCTGAAAAACGAGTGGGTCAAATTTGACTTTATCAGGTGAAAAATCGGTAAATAGGTAAAATTACGAAAGAATTATATAATTTACGAAAAGTGGTATGGTTTCTCGCTATATCACCTTCTTACACAATAGCACGAATATTTCTTTGAAAATTCGCTCTTAAAACCATGTTGCATGACTGGAACTTTTTCTATTTCCGATAATTCCCCCCCATCAACAATCCTGGCTACGCCACTGTGCTTTATTTGCCATACTGATTTTCAGTTTTTACATGAATTTCGATCTCACGAGAATTCAAACCCTGGACCGCAGTGACCGACGCCTCAGACATCGCAGCCTCGAAAGTTCTCAGTACCTGCATTTAAAAAAATTAGGTAGGGTACTTACTTGAACAAAATGAAATAAAAATTTTTCAATCCTTGCAACATGAATTGCTGAGCGAAAGTAACGTACGTAATTTTCTCAGTAACTTACCTACTTGTAACTGCATAAAATACCCATCAACCTACTAGAATAATATTTAAAATTGAAATATTCGTAGTATTTAGGATTTTTATGGTTAACGAATATGTACCATGCACAGCGTAGGTTAAAAGATATTTTGAGTAGCTTTTGGATACCAACTCAATTTTGAGAATTACCGCAAACACGCCGCAAACTAACAATACACACTCAAACTTTCGAGAGTGAACCTAATTGATTTTTTTAAATTGCACTGAACCGAAAAATTATCACACGTGTGGATTCGTGATTAGGGTAGGTGGGCACCTCCTTGACCGAGCATGCTGAGTACGGCAATGTGTCCTGGGGTTAGGATCTATAAAGACCCGTTAGATCACTAACCTTACCCTAACAGACTCGAGTGGAGGCCCGTAAATATACCTCGGAGTCTCCTGGCCAACCGCCAACATCACGCGCCTTCATTCCGCCCTTTTGTTGAAGCCTAGTACGTCGGACATGATTTAATTTTCTAATTAGCCTCGACCAATGTGAAACCTAAAGAAAGGGAACCCCTTTTTAGTTATAGCCCCTCCTGTTTACTTTTAACTAACTTAGCCTTCAGAAGAAGAATGGAAGGATGAAAGGAGTTATTTATTTCAGAATTACAAATTATAATCACGTGCGTCTTTAGTGAAAGCGAGAGACTTGAAAGCTCAAGTTCTTCAAAACCGCGTAAGCAGTAAATACAGTGATTACATGAATTATTATAAATCATTGAAATTAGGTGATTATTGTTTGGTTTGCGTTTGCTTGCAAGGGGGAGAAGGGATCGCAGGTTGATTAATTAAGCGTTCTATCTGCTTAATCCCGGAAGGAAACGTTAGTAGAGTGGTACTCTGCCGTCCAAACCAAGGAAGCCGAAGACAAATTTTGGGAGATTTTAAGTTTTGGTTTATTATTCTGTGAATAATACACCTATGTATTCGCTCAGCAAAAAATTTTTATAACACCCCCTCAAAATTTTTTCTTTTCCGTTTCAAGGTGCGTAGATTCCAAAAATGCAATGTCCGTCCGCCGTCCGCCGTATCACATGTACAGGCTTCATTTCCGGTCTAAAAAAATCGTTCTTTCGCACACATGCTCCATTTGGGCCCTAGTTGTGTCCCGAAACTTTTCAGCCCGATCGGAATATACCCAGGGGTGTTATGAGTGAAAATGTGTGTAAAAATAGGTACTTTTTGCGTTTTAGCAACATGTTGGTAACATGAGCTTTTAAGGTATCGTTTTTCATGTTTTTGGGGACGAGAAGACCGAATATGAAAGTCGATTTTGACCAAAGAGTAGAAAATTGAGGTTCTACCAGATGTTCAGCTCCCGAAATTCATTAAAAACCTGAGAAATCGTCTGAAATCACCATCAATTTGTAGAATAACACTGGAAAAAGTGTCAACAGATGGATCAAGACGATTAAATGGTACTATCAATGAATGATTATTTTTTTAAAAAAAAGAGCGTACCTTATTCGTGTTTTGGGGGCCAAAATTGGTGGAAACAATCACAAATAGCTATTCGAATCATTTCACGTGAAAGAAACAATAAAATGAACAGCCAACATCTCTGTAGGTATGTCCAATAGAATAATAAACCCATGTGACAAGGACTCTGCAGCGTTTTTTCTTTTCTTTTTTTTCAAAGTATCAATGATCATTGGTAGTAAGTGCCATTTAATCGTCTTGATCCACTTGTTTGAATCGTTGGACTCCCATTTCAAGCTATATTTCTTTATCGTTGTGTGAAAAAATGTTAACTTTTTTTTTCTTTTTTTTTTTTAAATCCAGACCCTATTCAGAAAGAACATCTGCAGTGTTTCAAGTTTTCTGTGGTTTTTCAACGATAAAACACAGTAGCTGTTTTGCCGTGTTTTTTCGGTTTGTGAAGGGCGTCAATAGTGGAAACGGGCAGCGTTGCTCCTTTACTCCGACAAAGAGAAACGAAAGAACTCCGTAATTGCAATGGAGGATAAACCGTAAAACCAAGGAAAAGGCCGTAGCACTACCGTTTTTTCCCCCTCCTTCAAGAACGACATTCATCTGTGTCGCTACAACGGAAGAAAACATTTGGTTCAATAAAATTGTGTAATACTTGACCAGACGTGATACGACCAAGTTTCACAGTCGCAGAAACTCATTTTGAATCTACAGAAAAAATAATATAATGAAAACGTTGGGAGCATTTTTCTCAATTCAGGTTTTGCCGTTCATTGGATTTGTAAGTCAGAAGCTCTCGAAATCCAATGCCAAGCAACGAACTACAGCTCAGCTGTTTGGGATTTTTATGTGGGTAAAATGGACAATACAATGGGTGTATCAAATTATTATGCATAAAAAATTAACTAGGTAGGTAAATGGTTGAATAAATGAAAACATGAAATGCTCTAGTTGGTTGACGGTGATGAACTATAATATATTATAGGGCCCGCTCGCTGTAGGTTTTGTGCCGGAACAGAACCAGGAAGTGGCGCCGCATAGTGATTGTGGTGGACTTATTCCCGAGTTTTCCAAAAAATCCCATCTAACAGTGTTTTATCGACACTTTAGAACTCTTCACGGGGTGTATTGCATCCTTAACGTCACTGAAGGTTCCAGGATCGCTTGCTGGTGACTCGACTTGTACCGGGGTCTTGTGAGGGAGGGATGGGCGAAAGTTTCTTATCCCTGACAGCTTAGAAGCAGTGCTGGATTTGCCAAGTACCACCAGCTGTTTGCTGGTGAAGTACATAATAATATACCTGTATGATAACCGTGTTTCAGGAGTAGTTATGATGAGGGATACAGTCCTCGGTGATATCCGTCAAACAATAGATTCCAGGGAAGACGAGTTATTTGTTCACGTGAACGACTTGAACCAATCCATTAGTGCCTTTTTGGCACAATATGCTACCTCCGCATCACTCAAGGTTCCAGAATCTCTGCTGTCTAAAAATACAATTTTGAGTCTTTCGATCTGAAATGTCAAGAATTTGGTAGGTTCCCTAACTACAAATTGGACCCCATTCAAAATCTCATGCAAGGGCTGCTGATCAGCATCAGCAGGCCCGCTAGTCAATTAAAAAATGATGAACATTTGTGGCATAATTTGCAAGATACCCTCCACTAGACCAGACGAAATACATTCCAGCTTTGAAAGCTTCAGTCGTTACATACTGTATTTAACTCTGAAGGATTATTATGCAGAGCAGAAGGTGATTTTAGGAGGATGTCAACCAGAAGATATCCAGTGGTGACGGGGTAATCGGGATGTCAGCCAAGATCACGATGTCTCCCCTCGACCTGGAGAGCCTCTACATTTCCAAGCTCCCAACACCCATTTACATAATACCCTAAAAACAACCGTCCGCTGCCTTCGGGTTCTACAAACTAGTAGGTGATTCTACTAATTGGAAAAATGCCTATAATTTCAACGGATATCTGAGAGAGGGCAATGATTAGCATCCGATGAATTTTACATAGAATAAAAGCCACAAGGGGAAGATGCCTTCTGTTTTTTGTTGTTGTTTTTTTCGTTTTTATTATAAATAGATCATTGCAGAGCCTCCTTTGTGGCAGTGACGACGTATTTTTTTTTTTTTTTTTCTTCTTTATAAAAAGGCGATTCGAAAAAGAAGGAAATGCGATTTTTTTTTTTGTGATTTAATTATTATAGGCGCTTGCGGTTTCGTGAGTGCCTACCAGCTCAACTGCCGACGTGTCACCCACTTAACTTTTAGCGCGTACGTCAATTAGAAGAAGTAGATGAAGTTTTCAAGGAGAAGAGATGTGTGAACTCCGGAGATTTTCTGTAAACTGGATATATAACGGTTTCTGTTCTCTGCGCTAAAGCTCAAAATGCCCATAACTATATGAAAAAAAAGAGACAGAAACAGAGAATGTGATTCGGGGGGGTTATATGAAATTTAGAGGCTTGGCATCCAACTGGTCTTTCGAGGTAAAAGTCCTACCCTTGGTCCCATGTAAAATGCATCAAAATCAGACTTTTATCTCCTGAGCATTTATGCAAAGAAGATAATTATGAAATCAGGACCAAAAGCGTTCTTTGTAGATACATGACAATTGCCCATTAGGACACCTACCTAAATCTAATTATGCTCGGATTAATTGGGTAGATTTAATTAGGGATGAATGAAGGAAGCTGGTTTTTGTACTTAGTAGAATCAGGATCATGTCGTATGTATGTATTTAAAGTCGACCAGATAAGAAACTGAAAAGTCATATAAGTGGTTCAAAACCCTAAGAAAACCAAATTTTTGGTACCTATCTCAATTAAGGAACCCCTTCAACGACGAAAATCAGGGAAACGGCAGTTAAACCGACTTAATATATTGGTTTATTATTTTGTGAATAAAACACCTGGTATGTATTCGCTCAAAAAACCATTTTTTGAACGCCCCCTCAAAAAAATTTTTCTTTTACGTTTCAAGGTTCCTAGATCCCAAAAATGCTATGTCCGTCCGCCGTATCATCCATATCTACCTATATTTTCGGTCTAAAAAATTCGTTCTTTCGCACACAGGCTCCATTTGGACCCAAGCTGTGTCCCAAAACTGCAGCCTGATCGGAATATACCCAAGGTTGTTATGGGTGAAAAATGTGTGTAAAAAAGGGGTTTTTGTGTTTTAATAACATGAGCTTGTGAGGTATCGTTTTCCTTGTTTTTTAGGGTGAGAAGACCAAATATGATGTCGATTTTGACCAAAGATGGATCGGAATACACCCAGTGGTGTTATGGGTGCGAAATGGGCGTAAAAAAGGGTTTTTCTAGTTTTTTTTTTTTTTTGAGGCAGACATCATTGCTAGGTAACACTGATTATAATCACGCATGGCTGAATGAAATCGAGTTGGTTGTTCCGTGATATTATTTCATTTGAATAATGATCGGTTATACTGGATTTTGTTGATAGCTACTTTTGTAACTTGAACAAATTGTGCTTCATGAATAACAACAAATAATCAGTGACAGTTGAATCCACCGAATATTTATTAACTGTCATTCTCCGGCCGGCTCCAGCCCTCGGTTTGGTCTTCTCTGGGAGGAGTACGAAGGTAGGTACTGACCATAGAAAACAGCGATCTACAGAGAAGGGGCATCTATATATAATAAACCGTCGTGTAATAATTTGCAGCGTTTTGAAGTACATATTAACCATAATCCAATTGGTCAAAAGTTTGGAGACATAATAATTGCATGATATAATTATTATCATGAAAATTTAATAGTTGTATCAATTCTTTTTTCTAGGAAATTTTATAATAAATAAATTATAGTTACCTCTTGTCATCGGGGAATTTGGATAAGGCTCTCAAGTGACTCTGATTACAGTTTCTTGTTAAAACTGTCGTGGTGCCAGCCAGAGATGGCGAATTGCAACAATTGTTGCAACAAAATTGTTGTTGGCTGTCCCTGAAGTCTCTAAAACAAAACAGTTTCGCTAATCAACAGCCATGTAGCTGGAAAATTATTAAAACAAAGGTGTCCCATATCAGGAACTATCTTCGAATTGGGAGACATTTCCGTACCGTTGCAAAACGATTAGCAGCATTTTGAGCCCCATAAAATATTATAGACAGAGGTATAATTCCTTGGAAAGGGGTCAGTCAGTACAATGATTTAGAACGTACCTCATTCCCGATACATGCAATGACTTTCTTGCATGACTCACTTGGCCTCCAGTGCGCATTTCATCAGAACCAGATGATCCTTAGATCAACCAATCTTTTTATTCACCTTTGATAAACCAGGGCCAGCAATCCGCCAACCCATGCAAATGGTTTATCGACCAACGAAGCAAACTATAGGCAGCATAACATATGAAGTACCACAGAGGAGCTTAGAGCTTGGACAAGTTAAAAAACCCAAGACAAGTTGGAGTTAGTTGGTGGTGGATAAATGTTGGACTTGGAAATTATGCGTGTGGCAAGGATTTGCTGACGGACGGACAGCGAACCGAATTTGTTCAAGTTACCTACTAGAGTACCTGCCACCAAAATCCAAAATAACTCACCACTCTTCATATGAAATTATATCACAGAACAACCAACGGCCACACAGCCATGCGCGATTATAACCATCTTTTCCATAGTAATGATATCTGGGCTGGATCTTTTGGGTCTGGATGTATACCGAATGTTCACACTCATGTTTTCGAAGCTTTTCGGTTCACACTTTAGGGCCTCACCGTGAACGAACAGGTGGTTGAACAATGCTCCGGGTGATCGCAAAAATTCCTCAAGTTCGGGTTCCATTTTTAAAAAAAACGTTTAAAAAAACCACACCCTTCCATTGAGTTTTCGAACAACGGCGCGGCGTCCTAAACCTTTCAACCCCTATTTTTCACCCCTTAGAGATGACTGACATTAACGCCGAGCTTCGCGGCCCAACTAGACCCCAAACGGGACCTACAAACCGAATTTTATTTATTTTATTTTATGGTAACTAAGGAAAGTGCGAAGTACGGCGGACGGACTGCAATTTTTGAGTTCCATTTTCGGATTCTCTACGGTACCTTGGAAAAGGTAACTATCAAATTTGGGGGAGGGGAGAGGTTACACTTTTTTCCTTTCATGATTGATTCAGTTCACCTATTATTGAAAATAATAAACCAAAATTGGTTAAAATTGCTGAAAACCAGGTCAGTAAGGGGGAAAACGTTTCCACGATGGCGCATGCGCAGGAGAAAGTTACCAACTGATCGCAATGAAATTCATGAGGGGACCATCTGCGGACCAACCCCGACCTACCCTCCGAATTTCACCTTATTCTTTCGTATAGAGATGGGCATTACCAAGCCCGATCGCACTGTGCGCAGTGGTCCAAGTTTACAAAGTCTTGGTCCGAAAAATCAAAACAAAAAGGATTCCAATAACAGAGGCTTGTGGAGTGTTGTCAGTCATGTGTTTTGGGGCGCTGAATCGATTGCAACAGGTCCCAGTCCGATTAGACGCAGCCAGCATACCAAAATCACAAAATTGTAGTCCGAAATAAAATTAAAAAAGTGCATATTTTTTATGTAGGCATGTGAGGTGTCGTTTACCATGTGCGGGTTTTTTTTTTTGTCGCTGAATGGCTCGCGAAAGTTTTAGCTCGTTCAGACTGCTTTGAGTGATCAATCACTGTTTTTATGGTTCAAAACACCCAAAAATGAGTTTTTTTACAAACCTAAACGTTCTGCGCGACGTGCTACTCTGGGCTCAACGAGTGCCCATTCAGGCCGTAATGAGTACACTGACAGATGAACATTAAATTCTCAATTTCCCAAACGGTTTCATTGAAAATTCGCTCCTTAATTCATTCTTCACGACTGGAATTTTTGATTTTTGACTGGCATTTTTTTGATTTTGAGGGTATTTTCGGGAATTCTTCCCGAAAGTGAACACAAGGATTCCACATGCTTGGTAAATCCGGATGGAGGCCTGCGTCGCCTGTTGGTCACAAAATCATTCAAACCTTGCGTCTCCACAAAATCTTGCGTTGATCACGAAATACTGGGGCCTACTCACTAAGCGAAAGAGACATCTCTTTTCGGTCCGACTCTCTTTTGGCAGAAGAGATTTGTATAGTATCCATGATATGGTTGTTCAGTACTTCTAAAAGAGAGAGTTGGCGGCCATCTTGGCATTTTCGATCTCTTAGAGAGACACCTAATTAAATGTATCAACATGTTTAATTTTTAGGGCTGGGGGTCATTCTGTGAATTCCGACACGCAAATATGCAACGTTTTTCATTGGTTACTACACAGTTACTACCTTCTGTTGTAGCAACCATAAAGAATATCGCACTCGAAAGAAACAAGAGTCAATAGCTACGTTTTTCATTGGTTACTACACAGTTACTACCTTCTGTTGTAGCAACCATATGTTGATGGCGAGTTCTATAATAAGTACAGTAAATGCAACATTATAGGTACTTGTAGAGTTCAGTGAAATTGTGGCTTTCATTTTTTCTTGACATTAAAAAACTATATCTAATTTCTCCCTTGCGAGGGAAAAACATTAAACATGATTTAATGTTTTTCCCTCTCAAGGGAGAAATTTATTTTTCTCGAAAGAGAGTCTCTTTCTCATTTCTCGTTTGTTTATTAGTGATTTTTTGTATCATCCTTCATTCATCGGCTACCACACCGGTCATTTTGATGTATGTTTTTTCATCTCTTAAAGGTAAGTCGATTGTTCATTAAAAATATATACATATCATCGATTCTTGAGTAAAAACGTCCAAGTAGGTACGGGTTGAGAGCTATTCAGTAAAACAGACGACACTGGAAGAGACTGTCTCCCGAGGGAGACTATCTCTCCCAGGAGATTTTCAAAATAGATACTTAATCTATTTTCACTATCTATTTTAGTGAATAGATATTGCGTTTCCAAGATCTGTGGGCCGATTTCACTAAGCAAAAGAGATATATATCCAACTATCTGTCCAACTATCTCTTTTGGCAAAAGAGATTTTTATAGTATCCACGACACGTGTATTCAGTAACTTCTAAAAGAGATAGTTGGCGGCCATCTTGGGATTCTCTATCTCATTCAAAAGAGACACCTAATTAGGTGTCTTTTTACGAAAGAGAGAGTATCTTTCTCATTTCTCGTTTGTTTGATAGTAATTTCATGTATCATCCTTCGTTCGTCCGCTACCACATCGGTCATTTTGATCGTGTAGTATCTTTTTTCATCCCATAAAGTTAAGTTGATTGTGATCATATCTACTTCAATTTCGGTCTAAAAAAAATTCGTTCTTTCGCACACAGGCTCCATTTGGGCCCTAGTTGTGTCCCGAAACTTAGCAGCCCGATCAGAATATACCCAGGGGTGTTATGGGTGAAAATGAGGTTTTTTAGTGTTTTAGTAACATGAGCTTGTGTGGTATCGTTTTCCATGTTTTTTAGGACGAGGAGACCGAATATGAATTCGATTTTGACCAAAGAATGGAAAAATGAAGTTCTAACGTAGTTTCAACCTTAAATTTATGTTAAAATGTGGTCTAAAGTCGTCGTTCTTCTGCGCACAGTTTGGGGTCCCCATTCGGGAACACATTTGGGTCCTAGTTGTGCTCCGAAGCTCGGCAGCCGGATCAAAATACACCCAGGGGTGTTACGGGTGAAAAATGGTTGTAAAAATAGGGGTTTTCGAGGGATTTTTGCGGTTTTACTGAACATGAGCTTGTGATATATCGTATTCCATGCTTTTTAGGGCGAGAAGACCGAATATTTGGTTGATTTTGACCGAAGAGTGAAGAATTGAGGTTGTAACGAAGGTTAAGCTCCCGAAATTAATTTTTTATGGGTCAAAAACATGGGACATTGTCTTAAATCACCATCAATTTGTATAATAACACTAGAAGTAGTGTCAACAGGTGAACCAAGACAAATAAATGGCACTATCAATGATCAAAAATAATCAAAAGAAACGCGGAGCTTAATTCGTGTTTTTGGGGGCCAAAACTGGTGGAAACCAACAAAAATAGACATTTCAATAATTGCACATGAAAGAAGCAATAAATGAACAGCCGAAATTTCTGTACGCATGTCCAGTAGAATAATAAACCCATGTGACAAGGACTTTGCAGCGTTCTTGCAATATACACCTATGTATTCGCTCAGCAAAAAAATTTTATAACACCCCCTCAAAATTTTTTCTTTCCCGTTTCAAGGTACGTAGATTCCAGCCGTACACCGTATCACGTGTACCGGCTTCATTTTCGGTCTAAAAAATTCGTTCTTTTGCACACATGCTCCATTTGGGCCCTAGTTTGTCCCGAAACTTTTCAGCCCGATCGGAATATACCCAGGGGTGTTATGAGTGAAAATGTGTGTAAAAATAGGTACTTTTTGCGTTTTAGCAACATGTTGGTAACATGAGCTTTTAAGGTATCGTTTTTCATGTTTTTGGGGACGAAGAGACCGAACATGAAGTCGATTTTGACCAAAGAGTAGAAAATTGAGGTTCTACCAGATGTTCAGCTCCCGAAATTCATTTTTTATGAGTCAAAAACCTGGGAAATCGTCTGAAATCACCATCAATTTGTAGAATAACACTAGAAAAAGTTTCAACACGTGGATCAAGACGATTAAATGGCAAAGAAAACGGAGTTATTGAAAAAATAGTCTATTTCCACTAATACACGAAAAACGCAAAAAACACTGTTATACCGGTTTCGGTGATCAAACCATCGTCAGTAACACACAGTTATTGTGTGTTACTGACGATGGTTTGATTAAATGGCACTATCAATGGTCGAAGATAATTTGGAGTAAAAAGGACCTTACCTAATTCGTGTTTTGGGGGCCAAAATTGGTGGAAACCACCAGAAATGGCTATTTCAATTATTTCACTTGAAAGAAACAATAAATGAACAGCCAGCATTTCTGTATGTCCAATAGAATAATAAACCCATGTGACAAGGACTTTGCAGCGTTTTTCTTCCTGATGTCAGACTTATTCCTTTCTGCTAAGCGACTTCTACTGTAGTTCGTCACCCCAAAGGTTTTTGCATTAGTCGGCTGTTGGATAAATACAGTCCCCCCCCCCCTTAACCCCACAATCGCCCTGCCTTCATACCCTATTCATCTCGAAGGGTCCGCTTCTCTATTCATTCGCAAACCCAGGATCCCAGAAAAGAGAAAAACGAAAAAAAAAATAATAATAAACCAAAAATTAGGTTCCTCTTTTCGGCACGAGTGAGAAACGAAAAAAAAAAATTAAAAATCCCCCCCCCCCCCTCCCCCCACGGTTAAGTAATAGAAAGCCTGTTTACGGGTATTTAAATCAGGGTAGCAGCCACCGTGTGACGCATGCGCACTTCGGGGGGTCCCCCCATCGGTTGGTGGGGAGTTCGGCGCGAAGGTCCCCCGCCCCAGCCCGGACGGCCGGCCGGTTCAGGAGGTTCAGACGGTCCGCGCTTCTTCTCCCCATTCAGACCGCAGAGTTCGTGGACCCCCGGAGATCGTCAGTCGCATCGCTTTTCCCGATTCTCAACCCCCCGCCTACCCCCTTTCACAAGGATCATCCCCCCCGACCGGACGACTTTTCCCGCCTCCGCCTCGCAGTTCCGCGGTTCGAATCCCCGCTCGTATCGCCGTACGTGCGGCAAAACACCGTACGTGCAGTGCTCGACGTGCGTACGTTCACTCGGTTCGCGCACTGCGGAACGCATCCCTTGATGGACACCGTTTTGGAATCACCGGTATCTTTTTGAATCGCTGCCAATGTAAGTACTGATCCCCCTTGTAAATTTTCCAATTTAAATCGGTGTTTGTATCAAAAATCTGGTTACTACCAATTTTCTGAAACTAGCAATTATTTTTCATGAAAATCTTTGAATATAAGATATTACAGTATATACAGTGAAACCTCCCAATAGCCGACAGTGTGGGGACTGAGAAATTCGTCCACTGTTGAGAGGTTTCCACTAATGAGAGGGATCGAGGAAAAACATCTACATGATTTATGTATTGTGAACTGAAAATGTCATTTCGTGTAAATTACAAAATTATTTATGTAGGTATATAAAACTGACATAGACAGTTACTGTCTGAACATATGAGTGGTAGATAAGTTAGTGCATAATTTAAAAATAATAAACCAAAAAAACGGAAATTTTGGTTTATTTGGCTTTTTTTTTTGTTCTTAATGTTGTTGATCTACAGCAGCATCTTATCGCAAGCAGAAGCGCTTTATTACATCAGCACAACGCAGTGCTTCAGTAGAGCTGATGCACACTGGAGGCGATTCGTTTACGTCATGATCCGACAAAGACTGTCCACTATTGGGAGGTGATAAATGGCTGTAGGGAACTGTTTCGGACTGTCCCTGTCCACTAATGAGAGGGTCGACTATTGGGAGGGACAAAATGCGTTAATTTATACGGGGTTCTGCCGGGACCACAATATCTGCCCGCTGTTGGGAGTAGTCCGCTATTGAGAGGTGTCTACTAACGGAGGTTTCACTGTGCTTATATTTATCTTGAGAGATAAAATTGCAAATCCTTGTACTCTCTTAATTTGCTGATGGGCGGAAATCTGCTGAAACAAAACACAAATTGAGTTGGTATCAAATCAGAGGTTTCAGAAGTGCGGGACTATAATCAGGTGCTCCTTAGCAATGATATCTGGGCTGGATGTATACCGTTTCATTCACGGTCATGTTGACGACGCCAGTGTTCAGGGCCTTATTGTGAACGACCGGCTGGACGTACAATGCTCCGGGTGGTCTCAAAAAATTCTCAAGTTCGAAATCAATTTAAAATCGCTCAAACCCCTTCTGTTGAAAGTATTTGAGCTACGGCGTTCTGAGAAAGTCAACCCCTGTTTTTCACCCCTTAGAGACGCCGAGGTTCGCGGACCAACCACCCCCAACTATCCCCAAATGGGACGTACAAACTAAATTTCATTTTTCAATAGGTAGTTGATGGTAACTAAGAAAAGTGCGTAGCACGGCAACGGACGAACAGAATTTTTTTTATTCCGTTTTCGAATTCTACGTACCTACCTTGAAATTCAAACCAACAAAAAAATATTAAAGTTTTTTAAATTTACTAATTAATTTTATTTTTTAATTTTTTTAGTTTTTTTAATTCATTTTTTTTGCTCGATTCCAATAGTTCATTATTGAAAATAATAAAGCAAGAGAAAACTAAAAGAGTACCTAACCATTGAAACTCAACTCCATGAAATGGGCGATTTTCGTGGGTAGGAATTTGTTATTGTTATTTTTGATATCAGAATCGGAATTAGCACCGTTAACCCCCCCCCCCCTCCCACACCAATTTTCCAATTTCCCATTGTGGATTTCTCAGAAGTTGACCGTGCTGGACTCTCACAATCAGCTGATCGTCTTTCTTTCCTTCATGAGCATTTTCCTATACAGAACATTCAAACGGAAAATATTCTCATCGTACGTTTTGCAAACTCACAAAAGATTCAAAAAAATCTTCGAGACAGTGATGATGCAGAAGGACTGTAAACAAGTTTGAGATCACCTAAATAATAAATGACCCAGAAGTGGAAAGCGAAAGTTCCAATCGTGGAAAGCTCTCATACCTTTAGGCCCTTTCCACTACTGGCGATTGTGTGAAGGCAAACTGTAACTGTATTTTAAACCATCAGGTCAACGAAGCAAATTATTACGCAATGGTTCATCGTTTACCAGTAAGTATAGCTGTCCCTTCGGCGTGGATCACAGGTCAGTACCAACCCTCGTGCTTCCCCCACGAAAACGCTAAATCGAGTACTGTAGCCGGCCGGTCATGAACAGTTACATAAATACGTGGGGGATTCATGGACAGTCACAGAAACAAATTTGTTCAAGTTACAAAAGTACATGTCAACAAAATTCAAAATCCCCACCATCATTCTTCAAAAATGAAGTAATAACACGGAACGACCGTCTCGATTTCATAGTTCATACAGCCATGCATAGAGTAATTATTATATATTATACTCGTAATCAGCCGTTCAGTTGATCCCTGATAATCAACTGCTCTCTACCAATGATGATAAATTATCTTGGTTTGATGTATACCTACCATCTGATTCGATTCAACGAAGCCAAATTTCAGGGTTTTACGTGGTGTGTGCCAAACTTACTGTGAACGCTCGGGTGGTCTAAAAAAATCCTCAAGTTCGAAAATAATTAAAAATTTTTCTTTAAATACGTTGTATTGTAACCCCTATTTTTCACCCCTTAGAGATGACAGACAGTAACGTCGAGCTTCGTGGACCAACTAGACCCCGAATGGGACCTAAAAACTAAATTTAATGAATATTGGTTCATAGTAACTGACTAAGGAAAGTGTAAAGTACAGCGGAGGGTGTAAGTGGAAGAACAGAAATTTTTTTAATTCCATTTTCGGATCAAATTGTGACGGCCAGTTAATTTTTTTTTTGTAATGCTCGTTATTTTGGTGGTAATTAAAATAATAAATCAAAACTTCGAAAATTCACATTTTCATCCATTTGTATACCTACTTATCTACTCGTTTATATTTGAATAATAATAGAAGACAATCAAATCTTGCGCCAAATGAGACGTGCTTGACGTCTCAAGCTGATATTTGGGGCAACCATTATTTTTGGCAATATTTCTTGGTTTTCCTAAGGTAGGTAAGTAAAAATCAAATTTTGAGGGGGCTGGGTTTTTTCTTGCTCGATATCAAAGGTTTATTATTTAATTAAACCAAGATCACCAAAAATCACGGCTACATTGCTTGAGAGAGCGATTTTGTTTCATTCGACGCAGAATTTCCTTTTGTAAGTGACTAAACCAGTTCGGTTGGTGCCAGTGGGCTAAAATATTAATTTTCTATGATTTTGGGGATTATGTCGCTAATAAGTTGATATTTATTATTATAATATAAATTTATAAGACATTATTAGGTAATTTTAAGTATATAAGCATAAAATACCTATTCAGAATCAGCGTGCTATTTCCTACACGTACTTATGCAGCCCAGTTCACTTTTCTCCTGAAAATACTTTTCTCACACCACTGTATGCCCAAAGAAAGCTGAAGAAGAGTCCCTCGTGATTGAATAACTGATTGTATGCCTTCAAATGTTGTATATTGTTACTGGACTGAAAGGCGTAGGAGAATAGAAAGTACCATTTTACAGCATGCTCGTCGCATTCAAATAATTTGAATACCAATTAATAGTACTTATGTTGAAACATAAATTATGAATAATGACAGCTAAATAGAATCACTAATTTATTAAGGTAATATTCAACAAGACTGCATTCACGTTCATTAATAGGTGCCTGTTGCATTTTTATCGCAATCAACTGATTTGCATTGGGAAAATATTAAAATGAAAAAATCTTAATTATAATGGCCCCATAATAATGTATCGGATGTCATGATAGGAATAACGCTTCGAATTCTTTAACCACTTTTCATTATTCTCAGCCCATATCCTTTGCTTATAGATCACTGTTCTGTACGTACGTACCTAATACCTTTAAAACGTCGGCGTAAATCAAAATACGACAGAATGGTGGTGAAAAGTTGAGACTAGGTGCGGAATAGTTCATAAATTATTCAATATTTTTTATCAACAACGGGAATTTTTGGTCGGCATTTTTTATTTTTGATCTGAGAACCGGATTTAGCACCGTTGAAAACCCCCCGCTGCAAATTTTCATATCAACTCCATGTAGGTTGGGCAACAAACGGATAGAAAGAAAACGAAATGAAACGTTTGTTTTTTGAAATTGAGTACCTTGGAACTTACACTTCTTACAAATTTTGAGGGGGATTTTGAAAAAATGTTCCTCTCGGTTCATTAGCTCAGTGTTGGTTTGAAATGGCATTGAACTTGATGGTTCACAGTCACACTCCGCATTTTGAGAGGAGTTAGATTAGTGTCGGGTTCATAATGGCGGTGAGTGGATGGGCTCTGCAAGGAGCGGAATTGCTGTAACGTCCTATACTCCTAAGACAATACGATAATTCTACTACTAGCTATACAGGTACATTGTACGCCCTCTTCCATCGGCTTTATCTCATTTTGACGAGCTGGGAGGTGATGCTTCTGGTGCCGGTGTGCCCAGAGATTTCAATGGGGGATTCCACACATCAAACTCTTGTCCGCCTTCCGCTATTATGGCCGTGGGATTCATCAGGCCCGTCATTACGATGGATGTGATCATTCTTACAAGCGCGAAGAGTTTGTTTATGTCGTGTACGTGGTTACCAGGTCGTTTAAACAGAAAAAAAACCGGATGTCCGATGAGAGAGGGAGGAGCTGATTAGAGCAAAGAATATATTAAACTGCCTACACACAATGATGGTTTCACTGGCATTTTTGATTCATTAAAATTCACAACCATGAGAAGTATAATGAACAGCCATCAGAGTAAAGTAATAATTGCACTTCATGAGATTTTTCATACAGAGATCAAAGTACTAAAACAAACAAAAATGCACCGCGAGTGATTGAGTTTGTATCAAAATTCTCCTTAAATTTGGAACTTTGTACCAAGAAAAATCTCTGAAAGGCTGGAAGCAGTCACGTTTCTGCACTAACTTATGATTTTTCAATTCCGTGATTGAAATTCACGGAGGTTTTCATGAAAGAAGTAATATGAATGACGCAGTTTTATGAGTTAGAACACTTGTGTAAGCTCAAATGTCCCTTATCGACAGGTAACCGTGATGTACGTACTCAAAAGACTGTAAATAACCGCATTTGATATTAATGGCTTTAGCCAGAAATTTTGAGTCGACGTTCGGGAAATCCTAAAGAGAGGGAAACATTCTGAATCCCTTCATTGTTGTCATAATTTTAACAACTAATCCAAACATATCGTCTCAAAACTACCCACATCTTCCACCCTTTCTTTCGATTTTCAATTTTCGGCAGGGCAAATTGGTAAAACGCCGGATTAACCGGCACAAAACCAGACACCTAGCAACCCTGGTCATCTAATTCCTTGAGGAGGTGTTGTTAAAAACTAAAATAAAGAACAGCGGGAAAAAATCCGCATTGTCCCTTTTCGACGTAATTATTTTCTTCCTCACTACCGAAGGTAGGGAAGCCTTGGATTCGTGATTGAGTAAAAAAATTTATGTCCTCCAAAGTGGGAATTTCCACTACCATTTTGCGTTTTAAACATCCAGGAACGTATTTGTCCGTGTCTGTCTGTCTGTGGTAATTCCTTGTAACGCCCATAACTACCCGAAATAATGGTCGAAATGGGCTGAACTTGGGAGGGTAGGTGCGGGTTGGGTCACAGATGGTCCCACACCAAAATCATTTAAAAAGTACGTTAAATTTCGTCTGCGCATGCGCAAACGTGAAATAATTGAAACGCCCATAACTAACTTAAATATCGTTGAAATGAGTTCAAACTTGGAGTGTCGATCAGGAATAGTACTTTCATAGTTCCAAATGAATTTCATCGGATTCGTAGTGTAACTTTCGTCTGCGCATGCGCAAACATGAAATGTTGACCAATTCCTTGTAACGATAACTATGCGGAAAATAGTCGTAGAGAGCTGACATTTTGAGGGTACACGCGGTTTCGTATCAAAACTCCCAACTATTGCAAACGTACATGTGATTCAAATGAGGAAGCTATACTGCCTACTCGAATTGGCAGACTTTTCATTTTTGAGAGTTTTCCGCAACCGGGTTTTGTAAGTAGGCGAGAAAGTTACGAAGCGTCTTCTCGACTTGCCTACTTTGCAGGGTACGTAGGAAGCCAGGGGCGAAGTTACGGGATACGCAATGGACGTACTGCATCATTCTTCTCCACAGATAACCTTGTCCCTTGTTCTGTGAAGGCAGTAACGCTATAATTGTTTTTCCATCGATATGCAGGCTGCGCTCGACTGTATTCAACGGCACACTTTGATGTTTAAACTGTATTTAATGGGTTCGATGGGTATGGGGTGTCGTCGAAGTGGGTTACAACAATAGGTCAGCTGAATAGAGGCACCGAAGTCGGTGGCACATCATTTGTCAGAATATGTCAGCACTCATTCAGGTGTGAAGCGAGGTTGCCCCAAGAGCCCTACGTTATTCGCCCTGTTTGTGAATGATCTTAGCCAGGTTGTGGTAGGTGGTGTCCGGATCGCTGAAACCGAGATAACTGCCCTAGTGTATGCGGACGATATTGTTCTAATCGTAGACACGCCCAACGTCCTCCAAAAGATGACAGATCGTATGAGAGAGTAGGTAGGTAGAAGCCTGGGGTCTCGAGATCAATCTGACCAAGAAGCGAATCAGATCTCAACGGGGTCGGCTGGCAAAACATGAGAGTTGGAGGCTGGGCGACCCGAAGATGGATGTGGTTGACTCTAAATTGCGCTTTCATCATTATAATCTCCATTCAGGGCTGCTCGTGGGTGTAAACTCTGTCTGGTCCAAGCTGTTCTCAGCTGCTGTCATTCCGAGTGAGGTCAAGATGAGAGTCTTCAAAGCTGTGACGCTGGCCACCGTTTGCTATGGAGCACAGGCCTGGGGCCGCTCGAGTTCCGAGGAAATGGAGAAGGTGAACTGGCTCTTCCTCAAGAAACTGTTCAAAATCCCCGTGAACTCTCCGAATTGTATACAGTGAAATGATACAGGGCTCATTTTTTCTATCAACGTTGAAACTTAATGCCGACCACCTGCTGAGGGTCCTCAAGCAGCCAGAAGGGCGATTCACCAAGACACAAACAGCGCTCGAGTTGATAAGGCGAGGGATTGGTAGGGGCGGTGTGCGGCGGGGAATGTTCGAGACGTACCTGAAGGAGCCGTCTGCAGACCCTTTTGACCCTCCTATCTTAGGATCTCTAGCAAAGGTGGCCCTGGAGGGCCTGAAACTGAGCTTTAAGAGCGATATTAAAGAAAACGCTAATAACGCTCAGTTCCATCTATTATATATATATCTCGATTTGGAAGTGGAGGAGCGCACTGCTAAACTTTAACTGCCAGCCCTGGATTCAGGGTAGATTTCACCGCGCAACCTCAGATTGGATGAAACTGTGGAGCACTTCTAGGCTGAATGCCCTGTCCTCGGATACGTGCGAAGATGTTTTGGCCGAGTGGCAGTGTCCAGCGAGGAGTGGCGACCGTCAATGGTTCACAATGGTCCGGGCTTTGTTCCTTATTTTGGAATTCAATTATTATAATACCTGAACGGTACCTATTTAATCCCGACATGATCCTTTTAAAAATAAATTATGTTTCAGGTTTTTGATATGGATATGCCTTACCGCTGGGCGTCAGCCAAATTTTGCGTGACGCATTTTTAAGAGCAAAAAACGGAACGCTATTTTACTAGGGTTTTCACTCGAGAAAATCGTTCACCATTCACTGGAAAGCTCTTGTTATATCTAGTATTTATCTTGTAGTTATATATTAATTTATTTGAAATTCATCGAATTTTAAGCCAAGATATAAATAGGTATAAACAGTAGATCATAGATTTCTGTTGGAAAACGCTGCAAATGACACAAAGGTTGATTACTTACCTGTATAGATTCCCCTTCTACGTAGATCACTGTTTTCTGTGGTCAATACCCTCGAGCTCCCCCCAGGAAAGCCCTAAATCGAGTACTGGAGCCGGCTCCGGAATTTAAGTTTCCTACAAATGCGCGGGATTCAATAATTCAATATTTAATTATTATTTTGTAGTTATTCATGAAGCATAAGGCAAATAATAAACCGTTTTGTAATAATTTACCTGTATAGGTGCCCTTCTACGTAGATAGTATAATGAACAGTTGTGCAACAATTTACCTTTGAGTAATAATTTACCGTTGTGTAATAATTTGCCCATCAATAAAATCCTTCAACGGTTGTTCAAGTTGCAAAAGTACCTACCAACAAAATCCAGCCCCTTTTACGCAGATGGATAATGAACCGTTGTGTAATAATTTACCGTTGTGTAATAATTTACCATTGTGTAATAATTTAGCCATCAATAATACTTCAACGTTTGCTCAAGTTTCACTGCCTATCAACAAACTACAAAAGAGCCATCATTTTTCAAATGAAATAACATCACAGAACAACCAACTCGATTTCATACTCCGTGAATATAATCAGGTGCTCCCTAGCAATGATTATCTCGGGCCGATTCCCGATTGTTAGCGCGTCCCTAGTGATGATATTCGGGCTGAATGTATACAATTTCATTCACCATCCTGTTGAAAATGCCTGTCGGTGCAAACTTCTGGGCCTTACTGTGAACGAACGGCTGGACGTACAATGCCCCGGGTGGTCTTGAAAAACTCCCAAGTTCGAGAACTATTTAAACCGTAAAAAAATTTGAGCCATTGCCTACTCTTTTTTTATAAACAGTTTTCAAGCTGCAGCGTTTTGAAAATGTACTCATTACCCCCTACCGCTATCTTTCATCCTTTCCCGTTGACTTGAGGATAGATGGCGTATATGTTGTTGGCGGGCTCCAATGTATACCTACTCACAAAAATCAATAAGTAACTCGGTCTCTTACTTTGGGAGGACAGAGGTGGATGTATTTGGTGCTAACTTGTTCATTACATATATAGTGAATATAATACCATAGCTACATATAATAGCCCGTACTCTTGTACTTGAAGATCTAAGGCCGCCGCATATTGAACCCAACCCACGTGTGGGGGATTCTGTGAAACATAGATGTTGTGACTCCTTTTGGTTGGGTAGGCTAGGGTATAAGATGGATAGAGTGAGATATTGGATGAGAAGAGGATGAGGAAGGATGTGCTCCATAGGAGTCTTTTACTAACACCCTGCGGTTTTCACCGCAGCAGACACCGGGGAGGTGGAGGCTAAAATCCCTCGGTTTCCACCACAGCAGGTGCTAGAGAAGAAGGAGGTGTCCCGCGGTTTTCACCACAGCAGACACCTGGAAGGTAGTGGATAGCTCCCCGCGGTTTTCACCACAGCAGTAGCCAGAGGATCAGGAAGTGCCCCGCGGTTTTCACCACAGCACTGAAAGAGATAGTACCCCGCGGTTTTCACCACAGCAGGCGCAGAGAGGGAGACAGCGAGAGGAGGTGAGGGTCGAGTGAGAGAGAGAAGTCGTGGGAGCGAGATAGGTCGAATGACGAGCTGGGCCAGAAAGTCTGTTTATATAGGCCTTTCCACCTGTCCCCGGTCCACAATCGGCCGTTATGACCGTTGAGGGCGACGGTGGTTGATGGAAGGGGCCCTTCTCCCTTGGCGTTACCAAGCTCGTCGTTCCTTTCGTTTATTTGGTTAAATTTTTCTATATTACATAGGAGTGGTACATGTAGAAGGCTGAGGAGAACCACGACAATAGGTTTGCATGAACTGCCGCATATTGAACCCAGCCCATTGTGTCTCACGGAATTGTGTCCCACGCGTGGGCCAGTTTGTGTTTCCCGCACAGTTTTTGTGGGCGTGAGTCATATTTTGTTCACAAAAATATGGATCTGGAGGAGAAGTCCCACAGGCGCTGTGTTCATCGTGGAACGTGCATTAACAACATGCTGTGTCCAGTATGCGGTACCGTCGCCGTCGGTCCCACGGTGAGAGTGGGTTGGGCGTGGGCTGGGTTCGGTGCGCGTATGGCCGAAAATGGAGAGAATTACATATTTTAATATCGGATATCTGAACAGTGCCTTGAACTGCTGAAACCTTATAACCGTCGATAATTTTGTTTAATTATTTCAGTACCTACCTAACATAAAACTTCATATTTTCAAGTCGATATAATTATAGGCCATGATTTTATTAAATTCAGTCACAACTTGGCAGAATACAATTTGAAATTATAATCAAATCCCTACAACTGGTAAATCGCTGTTGTAGTGGATATGCGCGTATTTACCTCACCCGCACAGCTGAACTGTCATGCAGGTTCCTGCATTCCATAACTTCTAGGGGCTACATGCCGACGCTCTTGAAAAATAAAATGGAGTCCAACCCTAATCCTCTCATCCGATTTTGAAGTTCCTGTGATGGTATATTTCACGATCGACTTCCCTTGATAGATTTTTCCACAATTAGGACCATCCATAACTGCTCATATTTTTAGGCTCGGTCTCCCATACGCAAAATTCTGAGCAATTAATCTCATTTACTGGTATTAAAGTTCTACTGGTGTAGCATGAACTTATGAGCGAATATTCAAACTAACTTACCTTTTCTAATGCCTACACAACCTTCCATTCACTACATCGTCTGGCATTAACCACTGTTTTACAAAATTCGTATATCAATCATCGCCCATTACACGAGACGTTTCATTCAAAACAGGGCATCCAGATAAATGTGCGTCCCAACCATGCAGATATTTTATTAAAGCTCATAAGAACCTTTTCATAGCAACTCGTAACACCTACACGAATATATTCTAAAAGGATTCTGATATAACTCTCTTTTACGCAACGCACCCAGCGGCTAAGAAATTTTTGCACGTTTGGCCACGAAAGTGCAAAATGCCAATGTTCACATACTTGGCTACTTTTTTTTTAATCAACCCAAAGAAAAATCAGTGATCTACAACACGAATCCACTGATTTCAAAAATAAATGTAGGGGCAAACCACTATGCGACACTACCTGCATCGAATGCAGTCCATTAGGTCCTTTCCGCAACTCATCTTGACAAATGATCACTTTCGCGTGAATTATCGCCTGTACCAAATTCCTCTTCTTCAGCTCCCGATCACCGGTAGGTTGGGTTGTTTCCCCTTTTCACCGAATTTTGCATTTTTTTATTTTTTTTATTTTTTTTTACTAGAATCTCACATTCCGAGTTGATTTACAGATTTCATCGGCATGGTTTTAGCTCCACCGTCTGTTGCATGTACTGAATTTTAAAAAATCCCTACGTACGAGTCTGTAGAAAACTTTACACTATGCCTGAACATCGAATGGTTGTAATCATAATGTTAGTACCTACAGGTAGATAAGTAGGCACTTCCCCTATAACTTAACCGTAAGTAGATCAGGTTGGAATAGCTGTAAATAGAATAAACGTTTAGGTTTAAAACTGTTGAAAAACGTAACTCAAATATGTACTTCCAAGTATTTGACGGACTGTTTGTCGGCCTTGCAGAATTTGTTTTATTGATGAAATGAGAATGAAGGAAATTGTTTTAATTGGGTGGTTTACAAATTACGAAGCGGGATATATTGATGTATTCAACATCGAATGAGCTATGTTTCTATGAGTAATTTCAAGAGATGCTACCTTTGTATTTCAGGCAGATCAACCTGAGCTTGGTGCTCCTGGCGGTGGTGACTTGCAGCGGACAGCAGCCACTCCTGACGAACGTCGCGTCTTCTGATGACCTGTCATCAGCAAAAAAGACGGAAATGATCGGAAAAATGAAATTCCTCAAAGAGGAAGAAGCGCAAACTCATTATATTGTCAAAGGAGAGCCCAAAATGTAAGTATTTAACAGGTAGTGGAAGATGGGAAACAAAAATCACATATTTGGCTGTACAGCTTTCCTCTACAGCGATCCTCCAGGCAGTCCTCACTCCTTGTAATTATTGCACTATTTGTATTATTGCAAGAGCCGACAATACTATAATACATCCAAAATCAAAGCCTCTACTGGAATTTAGCGTAGGTAGCTACTAGATACCTATCAGCCATCCAGGAACAAATTTAGTTCCGTGCATCCTTTCCTTGTAACCGCCATAATAAAATAATTGTCTTATAGGGAGTGCAAACGAGCAATCGTTGGTTCTATTCCACTGGTTTCAATGAAATGAAGTTAGGGTCTCAGATCTTCCCTAGTGAGTAAATTAGGTAATATGTACCATTTGCACAAGCTTGAAATCCTAGAGTCCACACTTACTTACCTACTTCTATTCTGCACATTTAAGATGTCAATTCGTCCGAATAGATAGTCACCTACTTTGGTAGGTACCTACCTAGTTAGGAACTGGTTTATTAATAAATGGGTCTTGCTGTATTCAGTATTTTTGACACTTAACACTATCATGAATCAAGCTACCGATGTGTGAGGAAGCTAAAATGCCGTCCACTATGCAGACTTTCAGCTCTGTGCTCAGTGATCGTTTGGAGTTGCTTCTTGTAGGTAGGTACTTTAATTTTACCTTTTATGAATAATGAAAAGTCAGTGAAAGACAGTGTACTGCGGAATCTGTCAGAAAAGAGTTGCGTTGTTATACTAATCGTCACTGAGAAACGACCGAAACAAACAATTTCCTATGGTTAGTAGGTTCATCATCGCTCTTTGTGGGTGGATCCCTTGAAAATGCGCACTACTCTAAAAAGATGACGGTCGGTATAATATTCGGACCTTCAAAACTATGATGGCGAGCCAGACGCTGTAGACCCCCAAATGCCGTCTGGACCGGACGAATTAGAATTTTATAGTAGGACCCAGTCGTCTGAACTTGGGATAGACAAACTGAAATAGATCGATTCCCTGTCGTTTTAAATCTGATTAATCTATGAGACGGGTTTTCGGTGGTACGATGGAGGACAATGTCATGTTGATCTATTCTGGAACCTCAAAGGCGTCTCGTCGTGTTGAATAGACGGATGAGTTGGTGTGTAACTACTTTCTTTGTTCAAAACATCAGTTACCGAGGCGATCTACAACAAGAACATTTCCCCGAGCGAGTTAACATGATAGGTAGGAACTAACTCATGCTGGATAACCGTTGTATGTCTCATGTTCCAAAACATTGCTGGATTCTGACTTTTAGCTTCTGTGGTATGTGGTATCAGCTCTGTGAGCACTGCAGCTATTTTGTGTCATATTCGCATACCATGCATATATCATGCTGCGATCTGTTATGTGGCTGCTTCGGTACATTTGTAGTACAAACTGTACAAAGAAAGACGACAAGTTAAGGAGGCATCCCGATCAGCTGAGTGGCACTGAGGCTGATTTCCTACCTATTCAACCCAAAATGCTGAAATTTAAAATTAAGCCTTTTTGGTGCCACTGGGCAATGAATACGTCAAGGTAGGGAGAACCCCGATCATCTGAGTGAGAACTGAGGCTAATTTACGTATTTCATATTCAACATACTCGCAGGATATTTAAATCAGATATGAGGTTTCTTAGGTTAGTTTGACTGCGATAGTGGATTTATAAGAATAGCAGAGTACGGAAGCACCCAAATCAGCTACGTGAACTCTGAGACTTATTCCTTCCCTGTATCAACATAAATTGCTGCAATCTGTTACCTATCATAATTATTAGCTGGCCGAGGGGCGTAAACATTCAGATGCTCGTAATAATGTCCTCCCTGCCGAATCCCAGGACGGTGCATGACTCCTGATGATTTTCATCGATCCTCAGTGCATGATCTCCAAGCACTCAAATAACATTCTTGGACACACAGATAGAGCTTTCATTGAAAAATTATTTTGTATTGATTTGTTCAAGGTTCGTGTACTTGCTCCAATGGGAAGTAGAGTACTTGACCATCACAGTTACACCCTGCTCAGTCCCGGTGGCCTGGTCAGTCAGAAACATCACAGACTCTGGCGCTAAAGGTTGGACTTTTAAACGATATTCAATCGCTAAATTCATTCATCGATCATCCAAATCACAACTATAGATATCTTGAAAAACACCCACTCTGGGGATTCAAAACGTATACCTGTTGGTGCTTCACACAGAGCGTGCAGTTTTGGTTTATTATTATCGTAATGAACCTTTGGAATCGAGCATGGGAAAAAAGTTCAACTCCTCTTGAAACGGAAATCAAGGTGCATAGAATCCGAAAATGGAATAAAAATCTGCAAATTATTACACAACGGTTTATTACTTACCTGTGTGGATGCCCCTTGTGCGTAGATCTGTGGTCAATACCTGCCCTCGAGCTCCCCCCAGGAAAGCCCTAAATCGAGTATGGGAGCCAGCCGGGCAATTACAGTTTCATAAATATTCGGTGGATTCAAGAATTCTATCATTAATTATTTGTTGCTATTCATGAAGCATAACGTCTGTTCAAGTTACAAAAGTAAGTACCTATCAACAAAATCCAAAATAACCATCATTCGCCAGATGAAATAATATCTCGGAACAACCAGAATTTAATACAGCCATGCGTGATTATAATCAGGTGTTCCCTAGCAATTTACCGTTGTGTAATAATTTGTAGCGTTGTGTGACAACATACCTGTTTCTTCACGAATTTTTGGTAAAGAGAATTTGGCAGGATATTTTGTGTCAAATTGTCATTTTCTGATTCTTCTCACGATCGAGATATCTACAATATTATTGTGGCACCTACGATAACTGCATGGAACGAGACGTAGATTTACAAAATCAAGTGTAATTATGAAAAGATAGGTTACACGTCAGTAGGTATAGGTACGCTAATTCTTCCAGCATGGATAATACATTCATTAAGTAATTATGTAGCCCATGTTTCGGTAGGTATTTCCAATTTTCTTACACTGATGGCCTTACCACACCCTGTGGAAGACTCCGTCATTTTATAATGATCCTTTCAAATTCACCTTGAAAGGTCAATTCCTCATAGGTAGGTATATTTCGTCGCCTATTAGGTTAAATAGCCAATTACGCCTGCGCCAATCACGCCCTGTTTCTTAAAATTTTTAATAGAACAGACAGACATCCTTCCTGTTGTCTCGCGTTCAATAAAACCATTGTGCAGAACCTCGATCCGATTAAATTAGGATACTTCTTAGATTTGCCTCAAAATCGTGCGCTCTTCTATAATTCGCATACTACCTTTAGCATTTGGAAGAGATAGGCTATTATACACATTTATTTTCAAAGGATGTTTGATAGCTATGGCTCAGTGAGGAGTAACCATGACTTCTTTTTATATTGGTTTATTATTTTCAATAATGAACCTTTGAAATCGAGCATGAAAAAAAAATTCTAACCCCACCCTCAAAATTTGATGGTTTACGTTTCAAGGTATGTAGAATCTGAAAATGCAATAAAAAAATTTCTGTCTGTCCGCCGTACACCGTACTGAGCACTTTTCTTAGTTACCATGAAAAAAAATTGATGAAATTCGGGTTATAGGTTCCTTTCGGGGTCGAAGCTCGGCATTACTGTCAGTCATCTATATGGGGTTAAAAATGGGGGTTGAAATTTTCAGAACGCCGTAGCTCGAAAACTTTCGATAGAAGGGTATGGTTTTTTTTACGTTATTAAATTTGTCTTGAGCTAAACAATTTTTTAAGACCACCCGGAGCACTGTACGTCCAGCCGTTCGTGTGCACCAAAAAGCTTCGTCAACAAGATCGTGAATCGAACGGTATAAATCCGGCCCGGATATCATAACTAGGGAGCACCTGATTATAATCAAGGATGGCTGTATGAAGTCGAGTTGGTTGTTCTGCGATATCATTACATTTGATAAGTGATGGAATATTGGATTTTGTTGATAGGTACTTCTGAAACTTGAACAAACGTTGAAGTATTATTGATGGGTAAATTATTACACAACGGCAAATTATTACCCAACGGTTCATTATACTTGACCACGAGGGTAGGTATTGACCACAGAAAACAGTGATCTACGCAGAAGGGGCATCTATTTCACTCCATATCAACAATTTTCCTTCAGAACTTCATTATTTGCGTTTCTTTTTGCCATTTTAGTTACTGTTTGTCATCGACAGAATTATTTTAGCAACATTTAACTCGTGATTTAGGTAGGTACCTAGTAACGAGTACGGGGTTAGGTACTAACCTACGGAGGGTCTGCGATCTACATAATATGTACAGAATAGTACATATTATGTTATATAGACGGGTTATCTATACAGAGAGCTGCGATCTGAAACAGAAGGGTATTCTGTACAAAATAATAAACCGTTATGCAGGGATTTGCAGCGTTTTTTGAACTGAATCAGGTTCCATTCAACCCAAGAACTTTGAGACCAACCGCACTCACCTACTATGAATAATTCTTTTTCTATGAGCTTTCGAATTTTCGGCAACAAGTGACGTCACACTTTGCAAGGAGGTCCCTGACGGGAAGGGTGCAATGAGGTCAGTTATTGTTGCCGAAACTCTGAGAGCTCATAGAGAAAGAAGTATATTCATCGCAGGAGAGTACGGTTGGTCCCAAAATTCTTAGAATGGAACCTACTTT
Organism: Leptopterna dolabrata; assembly: GCA_954871275.1. Taxonomy (NCBI): domain Eukaryota; kingdom Metazoa; phylum Arthropoda; class Insecta; order Hemiptera; family Miridae; genus Leptopterna; species Leptopterna dolabrata. The sequence goes on from OX940977.1 coordinate 18,514,508, forward strand.
CATTAAAAAATGGGAAAGTAATATATATATATGTATATGTATATAATATAGAGAAGTCATGGGTACTACTCATTGTGTGGCGAAGTCGGAAATCAACTTTTTAATCGGGAGATGACGAATAAGACACATCAAGATTTATTTACCTATTTAAATTCTGACGGCACCATAAGCGGTTGTAGTAATGGACCAGCTTGAACACAGCTGAAAACAGATTCAAAAAAATATATAAGATTCAATGTTCCTACATTGCAGTTAACATGAACCTGAGCAATTGGACACTCGGCTCGTTCTCGACGTCGACCCACGTCTACGAGGAGCGAAACGCGACATCCAGAGCCTACCAAGTCGTCGTCGGCGTTAGCTTATCCGGCAACGTCCAGATCATTGTGTCCATTTCACCCTGGCCAGTGTCACAGCTGAGGCCGACGGCCAATCTCACTGTTACCAGCAGGAGGCACAAGGGACAGCTCTCCGTCAGGTGGCCACCAAGGTGAGTATTAGTACGCTGAGGCAAATCTTTGTTTTGCTAAATAATAGTTTGAATAAATTCATAGATAAACGAATTTCCATTTCTTGCAGATGTCACCCATCAGTCATTCACTAGTAGATCAATTTCTTGAGTTTCGTGAACCGTAGCGGCCGAGCTGGCCTCAGCAGCAATGCCCAATTTGCCGCATCGTATTTCACTATACAACACGCGAGAAAAATCAAGCCATAATATCTTAATTTTTTCTGGTAACCCAAATAATTTGACAGAGACCTAGTTAACGAAGCGCGACTTTTCAACCTGGGGTGCCTGCCACAGACTACACCCCTTTCCATCAGTCCGACGCGAGAAGTGGTTAAATACAGTTCAGATGTCATCAGTATTAATTATAATTTACCGCTATAACGACAATAAGAAGTTAAAGGGGCGCGGTGACATTAACTCCTAGCTTGGGGGGGGGGGGGGGGGGGCCAAAATTAGGAAACCACTGTTAGCTGTATCCATCTATGGCTACAAACAAGAAGAAACCTCGTTCTGGAACTAAGCCACCGATTCCCAAGAATTATCCATAACAGAGTCAACAGCACAGTAAACAGAGTTGGGGCGGCGGCAGCGGGAAGACCCCTAAAGAGGCCTCGAAACCCAATTTCTGAAAGAGGCGTCACGTAAAGTCTGTTGAGGGCCATAAAACCCTGTTACGTCAAAATAGACCTCTGGGGCCACGCAGCGTCTGTTGAAAGCGCCGAAGATAGTGAGGAAAGGATTTCAGCGGGATTTAAAACGACGGTAGAGAAGGACTTTTATCGTTTTCCCAGGAAATGGATGCTGGGTTGAGGAATCGTTAATGTCTTAACGTATTGCCGGATTGAAATCTTCTGGTGTGTTAACACAATACGATTCATACACAGTACTTGGAACACACATTAACATAATAATCACATAACAATAATTACCTACCCAAGACCAAGAGTAGGTACCTACACCACTAACGTCCCCCCCCCCCCCCCCCCCCCCACCCTTCAATGTATATTCTTCATAAAGGAAAAAACCAATGTTAATTTTCTATCTTGAGTAAAAACGCTGCAAATCCCTGCACAACGGTTTATTATTTTGTATAGAATACCCTTCCTTTACAGATCACAGCTCTATGTATAGATAACCCGTCTATATAATTTATGATATGTACTATTCTATACATATAATGTAGATCGCAGACCCTCCGTAGGTTAGTACCTAACCCCGTATACGTTACTAGGTACCTACCTAAATCACGAGTTAAATGTTGCTAAAATAATTCTGCCGATGACAAACAGTACCTAACAAAAAGAAACACACATAATGAAGTTCTGAAAAGAAATTGTTGATGAGGAGTGAAAAAAGTTGCGAAAGTACCTACCAACAAACTCCAGCCCCTTCTACGTAGATGGTATAATGAACCGTTGTGTAATAATTTACCGTTGAGTAATGATTTACCGTAGTAATAATTTACCCATCAATAATACTTCAACGTTTGTTCAAGTTTCACTACCTACCAACAAACTCCAAAAGAGCCATCATTTTTCAAATGAAATAATATCACAGAACAACCAACTCGACTTCATACTCCGCCAATATAATCAGGTGATCCCTACCAATGATTGGCCGTATTCACAAATTCCTATTGTGGGCGCGTCTCTGGTTACGAGATTTGGTTTGGATTGTATACAATTTCATTCACACTGGAGTCGAAAATGCCTGTCGGTGCAAACTTCGGGGCCTTACTGTGAACGAACGGCTGGACGTACGACGCTCCGGATGGTCTTAAAAACTCGCAAGTTCAAGAACTATTTAAAACCGTAAAAATATTCACGTAAAAAAATGGTATAGGCGTTTTGAAAATTTCAACCCCTATTTTGAACCCCTTAGAGATGACTGACAGTAACGTCGAGCTTCGAGGACCAACTAGACGCCGAACGGAACCTATAACCCGAATTTCATCAATTTTGGTTTATTATTTGCAATAATGAACCATTGGAATCGAGCATGAAAAAAAAAAATTCTTACCCCCCCTCAAAATTTGATGGTTTACGTTTCAAGGTATGTAGAATCCAAAACTGCAATAAAAATATTTCTGTCTGTCCGCCGTACGCCGTACGCCGTACGGGCCACTTTTCTTAGTTACCATGAAAGAAAATTGATGAAATTCGGGTTATAGGTAGGTTCCGTTCGGTGTCTAGTTGGTCCTCGAAGCTCGACGTTACTGTGAGTCATCTCTAAGGGTTCAAAATAGGGGTTGAAATTTTCAAAACGCCTATACCATTTTTTTACGTGAATATTTTTACGGTTTTAAATAGTTCTTGAACTTGCGAGTTTTTTAAGACCATCCGGAGCGTCGTACGTCCAGCCGTTCGTTCACAGTAAGGCCCCGAAGTTTGCACCGACAGGCATTTTCGACTCCAGTGTGAATGAAATTGTATACATATTATACAATTCAAACCAAATCTCGTAACCAGAGACGCGCCCACAATAGGAAATTTGGCGGAGATGAAATCATTGCTAGGGATCACCTGATTATATTGGCGGAGTATGAAGTCGAGTTGGTGGTTCTGTGATATTATTTCATTTGAAAAATGATGGCTCTTTTGGAGTTTGTTGGTAGGTAGTGAAACTTGACCAAACGTTGAAGTATTATTGATGGGTAAATTATTACTACGGTAAATCATTACTCAACGGTAAATTATTACACAACGGTTCATTATACCATCTACGTAGAAGGGGCTGGAGTTTGTTGGTAGGTACTTTCGCAACTTTTTTCACTCCTCATCAACAATTTCTTTTCAGAACTTCATTATGTGTGTTTCTTTTTGTTAGGTACTGTTTGTCATCGGCAGAATTATTTTAGCAACATTTAACTCGTGATTTAAGGTAGGTACCTAGTAACGTGTACGGGGTTAGGTACTAACCTAAGGAGGGTCTGCGATCTACATAATATGTATAGAATAGTACATATCATAATTATATAGACGGGTTATCTATACATAGAGCTGTGATCTGTAACGGAAGGGTATTCTATACAAAATAATAAACCGTTGTGCAGGGATTTGCAGCGTTTTTTTCATGGTAACTAAGAAAAGTGGCCCGTACGGCGTACGGCGGACAGACAGAAATATTTTTATTGCAGTTTTGGATTCTACATACCTTGAAACGTAAACCATCAGATTTTGAGGGGGGGTAAGAATTTTTTTTTTCATGCTCGATTCCAATGGTTCATTATTGAAAATAATAAACCAAAAATCATTGCAGATGGCGGTTTTTGAGCGATAGGGTAACTGGGCTTTACCAAAGAACAGACGAAAGCGAAAAAAAATATTGCAATGAAATTCCTACTGGACCGTATAGGGCTCAATCTCCAAATTTCATCTCGTTGAGAATATTCTTTCGTGTGGGTGTTGTGCGCGAGGCAATGATTTGTCGACACACAGACAGACAAGAAACGAGAATTGTTCAGAAAGGTATGAAACAAGAGTAGTGAACATTTTCATTTTGGAAGATGATCTTTTTCTCTCTGTTAATAGTTATTACAAGGCCTTGGTAAGATCAGAAATAATAAATCAAAATCTGAGCTTACAGTTTGTGTTTATACACATTTTTTGTGCTTCTATGAGAGTAGTAAGTTTTTTTGAGCTTTACCAATGGGCATATCTCGACGGGGACGGAGCCTGTCCCAACTTGCTCTTGTTTCTACTTGTTATGCACCTCAGACTCCAAGAGGAGTCTCTCAACAGTACCTATATAATATGTTGTATGAAATGTAAGTACCAGTCAATCTAAAGCGTGGTTGTAATAATTAGTGTCATTGGTGCAATGCAGAATAGTATTTTTCATTGAAAATATTTATTAATAACAATTATTCGATCTATTCATATTGTGCAGGTAAAGGTAAGATATTAAATACAATAATAGATAATATTATCAGTTTAATAAAGTTGAATTATAGATATCAAGATATCAGTTTAATAAAGTTGAATTATAGATATCAAGATATCAGTTTAATAAAGTTTTCATGTTTCAAGGAAAACTCATTTTATTAACCGACTTCAGAAAAGAAGGAGGTTCTGAATTCGACTTGTTTCTATGTTCTCTTTCCAGTGGACATAATATTATTTCGGGCCAGAGGTGGGAACGTTTCATAGCTACGAATTGTTGAATCTTCGTTGCTGGTCTTAAGGCACCTGTGTCGGCTATCACATCATCATCAGCCAGTTTATTGTAGAGAGCTCACTGCTAGATACACTCATCATAGGTACCTAACTAGTCTAGAATGGCACAACAGCTGCCGTTGGCACAAGTCAACTATCTAGAAGTTGTATAATAATAATGCATCTCGGTTTCAGCTCAGTGAGTCCTCATGCAGTATCATACTGGCTCGTCCTGACTCCTTCAAATCCCACCAATGCTCTCTGTTCAGCAAAAATAATGGCGGGTCTGGACATCCACAGCCCTGTTAACGAAGAAGTGACCAAAGGCAATTTGACAGTAAGTTGAAAATTAGGCTATGACGTAGTCGAATATTGAATTAAAGATGCCATCCGTAAACTTCGTTCATGTAAAGTACCTACTAAACCATATACAATCGTATGATACATGATGAATCATAATCGGTACATACCTACCTAACATTAGGAGTGACAAATTTAACTACCTTCAGTTTCTAAGGATAACTTATGTTGGGTAGATAGAGGATCTTGGAAGCAGAACAAGCAGCATCATCAAGGGCTTGAAACCAGATCACAATTACACCGTCGAAGTCTTTGTGGTCAACAATTTAACAGGGCTGAGCTACCGATACGGGACAGCCACCGCAAGGTAAGAAATGGATAACGTTATGTACACAACAATTGAACATTCTGATTATGTGCCATCACTTTGTTGGTCCTACCCCTTGTGTGAGGGTAGCGTCACGGCAGGCTATGGAGGGGACTGCATTCTGCATCATCAGCATCCCTCAGCCCACCTCGCTCAACTTCCAGCCGTTCCAGCCGCAGAACCATCCAGACAAGCCCTCGCTGCAGCACCGGTATCCATCCCAACTTTTCAATATTTAGAAGAACGTCTACAGAACCACAATTTACGAAACGGCACTTCAATGTTTTAGAGCCACAGGGTATTTGCGGGTCATTTATCCGGCGCGGCCTCCACCACTGTTACGAGTTGGAGGAGTGTAAGGAACTGAAAAGTTGGTATGGTGCTATGGTGAGGGCTCGTTTGGATGGTTTCGCGGTGAGAGTAAGACTGCTGGAAGTTGAGAGACGGGACGGTGGGCTGAGGACTGCTGATGCAGAATGCAAACTAAATCACTCGCGATGAAACCGTGGAAACGCATTTCAAAGAAAAACGGGAGTTATTTTTTTTCTTTGGTGCAGAATGTAGTCCCCTCCATAGCCCGCCGTGACAGTATTGTCATGGAGGGGCTTTCCTGCATAACAGTTGTAGGGGAACGGAGTGTACTTGCCTCTGGCCGATTTTGGAAAATCCAGATTATACCTATTAGTGCAACACTAAAATACCACTTTTATACCCCCAACATGAAATTTTCTTATAGAGTAACATCCTGGCTATAAAACCCCGAAGAGAGATCCCCAAAAAATAAGGCACACGACTCAAAATTGTAATCGGCAAGGGGTATAATGCTATGCATGTTATCAACAAGAACTAAGGAAAACATGTCCCATCAATGTAACAGTAGGTGCTTGATACTTTATTTGGCTTGTGAAATCTCAAGAACCATAAGTGACTGACAGTCGTCATTTACAACTTAATAAGTCGATTTAACGTAAATCTACTCCTCAGTCGATAAAACAATACTGCTCATCCCTTATCCTTTGCCTAATCCACCCCAGAATCACTTGTTCAGCATTACTTTGGGGCGGGGTCGAACACTAGACGACGTCATGCCCCCACCAAGTGTCTTCTTTTGGCCTCCAAGTTTTCTTCATCTGAGGATTGGGTCCGTCCAGCTTTTTGGACTTGAGGATTCGGACTATGTAGGACGCAATCCTATATCCCAAGTTTCCTGGCTAGAGATCGTCTCTTCTCAATCATGTTGTTTGGTGTGATTGTCACCCGCCTCTTCTTCCAGCACCTCCCTTTCTCTGATCCATCTGGGGCAGTGGGAAAACATGTTCAGCACCGTCATTCGGTGCACTGCAGTACCAGCACTTGGTTGATTCTGCTATCACCCTCTTGTGAAGGTAAGCCCGAAAATATCCATGGCCTGACAGGAACAATGTAATGTAGAAATCCACCTCTCCGTGCCTCCTGTCCAGCCATAGGCGCACCTCCAGTAGGTCAATTGGGATGACCGTGGCAATGACCCCCGCAGCAGGTTAGCGCTATCCACAAGGCTCCCCTTCTCTGCACTGATCAGAAGTGGTCTTCGTATTTCTTGACTTGAAGGGCTTCAGCCCACACCTCTGCTCCAAATAACACAACTGCTTCTGCTGCTGTCATGAGCATCCTCCTCTTTTTAGGAGAAGAGCTGCCAATGTTTGCCATCAATCTACTCAGGTTTGAGGTCACTGCCACTGCCCTTTCTCCTGCTCTTTTGATGTGTTCCCAAAACGTCAATCTACAGTCTTGAGTTACTCCCAGGTACCACACCAAGTGGGACAAATTGATGGTTTCGTCCTCCACCTGGAACGGGCTGACTCATTCGACGTGCCTCTTGGTGAGCAGTACTATAAGCTGGACTATCGGTTTTGTGGACTGGGTGCAGCAACCCGTGCTCCTCCACCCACAGCAGGACTCTCCTAATTGATTGGTTGAGCTTCCACTGAGTCCCTCAGTAGTCCAGTATTTTATAACCACTACCACATCGTCGGCATAGCCTACCAGAAACACATCCTCTGGCACGTCCAGTTGGAGGTTGCCTTAATAGCTCGTGCATTCCACAGGTCAGGCCCCAGAGCCAGGGCCGACCAGAAAGGGGGTGGGGGGGGGGGGAAATCGCCGGGTACTCCTGTTTATAAATTATAAAATTGGTGTGGGGAGGGGCCAGATGAGAATTTATCCCTGGGGCCCTTCCCAGCTCTGGGCGGCCCTGCCCAGAGCTGCCCCACTGATGATCCTCCTTCTGTACCACCCCCCCTTCCTTTTTCAAGGTAGTCGCATATTACCCCCAGGCAGTAAGTTGGAATCCTAACCAAGAACCATTGGAACTGCAGAAAATTACGACCGTTCTCACACCTAAACTATTTGGATGCCCTGAGGTGGAATGCAAAAATCGGCCAGTTGTACAAAAGCACATAGATCAACTCAAAATTTAATAAAATCGTTAATTTTAGGAAAATTGCCGAAATTCCTTTGCTAGGTTTTAATCAAGTAGGTACCTTACCAACAAACAGTAATAAAATAAAAAAATTAAGAAACTTGTCCTGGTCTTAATTATTTATCTCTTTTTGGGAGGAATCTTCCAAAACACCCTCAAAACGACATAACAAAAATTCGAATTTTCGAATGTCCGTTATCAGAGCAGGTTGGTTTTATATGGTGGTGGTCGTAGTATCCGATAAGCATCCCTAGTGGCTACCTTATCATGGTGGAACCGAGTTCATTTTGTCACTAAGGTAGTACAGTGTGACGTAATCACGATCAGCCAGTTAAATAAGACTTGGTGGTGGAAAACATTGTAAACAAGCTGGAAATCGTTTCAATCGATTTATTTGACATAGTTGAAATAGGTATCCTAGATTTGCACCATCCTCCACTGCGAGCTTCAAAGTCGGGGCCCAAAAAACCACGACATTTTCTCACTTCTTTCAGATTTTTGCTCATTAAGTACTCCTCCTAAAATACGCAGCCTGCAGAAAACGTTCCCCCCCCCCCCCCTCCACCACTACATAAATTAAATAGCATTAAATTCTGCGTCCATTGCCTCCCCACAACTTGTATTTCGACCAGGCCGTTTTACCGAAATCAATGGTCAAAAATGACCATTTCAACCAACATCGCTGAAAAAGTTGAAGTGACTTTCTGCACCGTCGAAACGGCTGTTCTAAATTCAAAACGTCTGGAATGAAAGTTGAAGAGCATCAAATTCTGCGTTCAGCAAGCACATTACATGTCAAATTCGGTCGTCTACAAATAAAAAATTAAAATGTTTGATTTTCTGTCATCTGCGAATTTGACACGTGAGGTGTTTGCTGAAGGAACGCAGAATTTGATTTGCTCTAAAACTTTCATTCCATATTTTTTTAGTTAGAGCAGCCGCGTCGACGGTATGTACGGACGTTTAAAGTTACTATCAATATTATCAGCGCTGTTGGAAAAATGGCCATTGTTTGACCATTGATTTCAGCCCAACTGCCCGGTCGAATTACAGTTGTAGGTAGCCAATCGACGCAGAATTTAATGATCTTTGTAAGTATATCTTTTTCTGTATGATGCATGTTTTAGGAGTAATAAGGAGTCCAAAAATTCCGTGGTTTTTTTTAACCCCCCCCCCCCCCCCCCTCGTAGCGGAGGTTGGTGCAAATCTAGGATGTCAAATAAATCGACTAAAACTATTTCCAGCTTTCCTTCAATTTTTTCCTCCGGCGGCCCCCAGAGGGGTCTTAGGTACCTGGGCTACCAGCCAAATGCCGGAGTTACCTACACGTACTTTCCCTACCTCATAATAGGAGTCTCTTATACAATTAAAACTCAATTATTTTAATTCCGATAATTATATTAGGTACATGAGGACACGGCCTCTCCCTCTCAGGGACGGACGACAAACCGATGCGAATCTGCGGAAGATGGACGGCAGGGCAACATTCAGGTACAAGGTAAAACTTCAATTCACTCAAACCAGATAACTTTGATGGAGGCGAGCGTTCAAAGAAAATTGCAAGTCGGTAACACGACCATGAATATTTGCCCAACTCTTTGTAGCCTGAGGAATAATTCCGCTATCTTACAGAGATAACAGCATGTCAAGTAGGTAGTTATGAAGGAACTCAATGCATGCGTGCATAACCATGTACGTAATTCATAGTACCTACGTAGTACCTGTGCACTATGCATTCCTCTCTCACACTAACCAACGGTGATGCTATCAGCTACTATGAATTCTATTCCAAAAGAACATCAATACATTTTATGAGTCCAAACGTCAGATCAAATTAAAGGTTTATCAGTAGTATGTGCCTCTGTTCCATAAAATTAGGTTTTATATTATCTGTTGTAGATTTACCTGCCTTCCTATTGATTTGCGACCGAATTCTTAAGTAGGAACTTACTCAGCTCAACTGAAGATGATGGAGATCAAAATAACGAAGCCTCAAACGTGGGGGTCCCATCGAGATAAGAGTAGAATTCTCTCCAACTCTTATCTCGAGAGGGGTCCTCTCTTCTCCAGATTTATAAGCAAACCATTTGAAACCCAACTGTAGACTCTAGTTACTAATTTAAAACGTTTTACACAAAGTCAACCAAACACAACCATCCGTTACTCTTGATAGGTCGATTTGTTTTTGCAGGTTCCTAAGTCGACGCCCATCGGCGGACGGTTGGAGTGGTACATCGCAGTCTGTGGGACTGGAACGGTGGTCGATGCCGAGGTGAGGCACAAGAGGCGCCCGATCATCGAAAGGCGGGAAATCGTTGGATACTCGACGATCACACTTGACAATCCCGTTCCAGGCGCGACTTACATACTACGCATCAACTCAACAGAGCCGGAGATGCTTGCCAGGATCACCCAAGTCCAAGTAAGTCCATAGAACTCGAGAGGCGCCTGCTCCTGTAATGTACTAATTTCAGTAGAACAGTAGTTCTCACCTAATTCCGTCGGAACTAATAATTAATTCTCAATTAATTACTACTAAAATTAATACTAATTAATAATTAATTAGTATTAATGATAATATTATAAATTTTCTTATATATACAACTCTGAATGTTACCTAAAAACTTCTAAAACGCTTGACCGATTTTAATGAGGGGTGTCTCAACGTGATCAGCGAGTTCCAGAGACGGACATAGACTATGGTAAAATTGCCGAAACGTCCTGTTTCTACGAATCACCGAGTAACGTGAATGTGAATGGACCACTTTTGACGCCAGACCAGAGATGGGCAAAATCTTACTCATGAATATGATTAGTATTTTTAATCATACGAATTTTTTCCTGTGATTAAGAATAAGATTAAAATCATAATCACAAGTATTATTGGGATTTTAATCATACTCACGAGTATGATTAAGAATAAAATCTTAATCACAGGTATGATTAAGAATAAACTGTTAATCATAGAAAACCTATGATTAATCACGGGAAATTTATGATTAATCACGGAAAATCTGTGATTTATGTCGGATTCAAGTAGTAAGGTTAGGATTTAAATCTCAATCACCTGTATAATTAAAAAATTACATTTTTATCACAGAAATTTGTGATTAATTGCAAAAAACTTGTAATTGTGAAAAATCTGTGATTGATCACGATCTGGTCGAAAGTTATAATTATTTTTCGATGTATTTTTCAACTGAACCCGATTTTACGTCATAAAAATACTATTTCTCAACTTCGATCTCATTTTTGGATTCAGCATGAAATTTTTTATAGGCGAATAGCATTTTCATTGTTAGTTACTTGTAATCAAATACATTTATTACAACAAGAACGTTAATTTTTGCAGAATTTGAAATTTTAGATAATTTTCAAAAATTAGCCTCTTTTACAAAACTGGTCTTAAGGCTGTCATATTTCCCAAAATTTGCTCCATCTAATTCTGTTTCCAACGGTATAACCAGTTTCAATAATAGCTCATTTCTTATGACCGTTACAACTGAGCAAGTGCTGAAAAACACTGTATTGGCGAAGGAAGCAAAGGGGACTGGCATGAAGAGTACTCGCATATCAAAATTGGCATTTACTAGGGAAATCACTGTATGTCAATTAAACTAAATCACTCCAGCGCGCATGATAATTACGTCATTACACACACATAGTAATAATTGTCAGTTCAAAAAGTTTTCAAAATTACCGAGCGAGCTTCATGCCAGTCCCCTTTGCTTCCTTCGCCAACACAGTGTTTTTAAGCACTTGCTCAGTTGTAACGGTCATAAGAAATGAGCTATTATTGAAACTGATTATACCGTTGGAAACAGAATTAGATGGAGCAAATTTTGGGAAATATGACAGCCTTAAGACCAGTTTTGTAAAAGAGGCTAATTTTTGAAAATTATCTAAAATTTCAAATTCTGCAAAAATTAACGTTCTTATTGTAATAAATGTATCTGATTACAAGTAACTAACAATGAAAATGCTATTCGCCTATAGAAAATTTCATGCTGAATCCGAAAATGAGATACAAAATGGGGATAAGTGAAGTCGAAGTTGAGAAATAGTGTTTTTATGACGTAAAATCGGGTTCAGTTGAAAAATACATCAAAAAATTATGTTTCGACCAGATCGTGATCAATCACAGATTTTTCACAATATTACTCACAAGTTTTTTGCAATTAATCACAAATTTCTGTGATAAAAATGTAATTTTTTAATTATACAGGTGATTGAGATTTAAATCCTAACCTTACTACGTGAATCCGACATAAATCACAGATTTTCCGTGATTAATCATAGATTTCCCGTAATTAATCACAGGTTTTCTATGATTAACAGTTTATTCTCAATCATACCTGTGATTAAGATTTTAATCATAGTCGTACTACGTGAATCCGACATAAATCACAGATTTTCCGTGATTAATCATAGATTTCCCGTGATTAATCATAGGTTTTCTATGATTAACAGTTTATTCTTAATCATACCTGTGATTAAGATTTTATTCTTAATCATACTCGTGAGTATGATTAAAATCCCAATCATACTTGTGATTATGATTTTAATCTTATTCTTAATCACAGGAAAAAATTCGTATGATTAAAAATCCTAATCATATTCATGAGTAAGATTTTGCCCATCTCTGCGCCAGACGCATTGAAGACGGGCGAAGCCAGCTATAAATGCTATTTACTAATAATTATTAATATTAGTATCAATTATAATTGATTAGTACTCATATTAATTACTTAGTAATAATAATTAATTCCATATAGAATTAAGCCTTTTCTTCTCTTAATTACTGGGCACTGTGTATAATGAGAAATAACAACCTACTTTGAGGTGGCGTTCAGTTTTCATATTGACATATCCTCAGGTTTGTTCCTCTCTCACATAGGTGTCTGCCTATTTGGTCAAATTTTCCATTAATTCATCCGAATTCCAATCATAGTCAACATTTTCCAACATCTCAGCTGCCTCTATCTAAATTAAAGCTTTTTTAGTCCTAAAGAAAACGTAAGTCACCCAGACGCACATTCAAGTGAAAGGAAGAATTATTTTGTTCTAGGGAAAATCGATTGAAACAAACAATACAACTGGGATTCTGGAACTCAGGAACCGTGCGTGGGTCAAAGGGAGATGCTAAAAAACTCCTTGATTTATCAAGAATTTTCAAATTGAACTGCTATTGGTTATATGGTGGTTTTACGTATCACAAAAATATATTGATTAGGTAACTTGAAGAACTTGGAAGCTTGTTTTTGACCCCCCCCCCCCCTCCATTTAAAAACCACAGCTGTAAAATTAACAGAATTTCAATATATCAATCCACCCAGGTATTGGCAACAACCAAAGGACTCCAAGAGCCCATCCTCCCGAAAGTGACTTCGGTCCACGAGCACAAAACTGTGAGAGGCTGTAGATCAGTGCAGCTCGGCTGGTACCCCAGCTCCCCCTCCCTCGCCACCAACAGCACCAATTTTCTTACTTACTGCATCACGACCAGGGAAGTTCACAAATTCGAGCCGTTCACCCCCACGCCGGACCAGTGCGCTCACTCACTGGCACTCAAGAACCACGACTACACCACCAACCTTTGCTTCCACAGATCAGTAAATAAGTAAGCGTCAGGTAGTTTCAAATCAATACTGATATTTTCCCAGCAGCAGTAATTTCTGTTTGGAAAGACTAACTTTTCTGTTTGAAAAGACCATACCTGCCTATCCACAAGTCTTTATCTCTCTATTCTGCTATGACTCATATTTAACTTTTTTTTTTAATTGCGCGAATAAATTTTAATACCAAAAGGGTGTCGGAAAAGGTGGATATCCGCAGAAGAGCTGACAGTGTATGGGGATGGAGCCGCTCTGCCTTTAGCAGGGCTTGAAATAGATATCGGCTCTCAAATAAAGTGCCGATGGAAAACGGTATTTTCATAGTCATATAAGACTGTTTTACAAGTAATCGCTCCCTTTAGGATTCGAATCCTTCGAGGAACACTATTATCGATCCCGGTAGGATTCGAATCCTTCAAGGAACGATATTTTTGTTCTTGACGGGATTCGTTCCTGGCGGGAACAAATATATCGCTCCTAATTTTTTTTCGTTCCTTCGTCGTTTAATCGACTTTTGGGCCTCCTATACCACCCCCTACTCTGCCGCGAGCGGAGTGAGCGATCATCCATCTCTGGCTAGTGGATAAATACAACAGAATGTCTTTGGCAAAGGAATCAAACTAGATTTGAATCGTTAAATTTTACGATAATTTAATGCAGTGTAATAGTACGAGTATATAATATGCACACACTAGTGTTAGAATGGGAAGCAGTTCCCAAAAGAGGAAAAAAAAACAAAAAAAAAACGCTGCTAACTCCTTGTTACATGGGTTTATTATTTTTCCACATCATCATACTGGATCTGTCATGAAAATTTGGAAACATTTTGACGGAAGTTATGGAGCATTTGAAGTATTTCACATCTGCGCATGCGCAAGCGATAGTTACCGCACGATGTGAATGATTTTGATATTAGACCATCTGTGGAAAATTATATCTGCCAAACCTTTCTGTTTTTCGCGAATGAATCAATATTACAAATAAATACCTACTAGTTTCGGTCCGTAGGGGTGGATAGCACAGGTAGCTGGAACAGGTTCAATCGTTTCAGCAGTCAAAATCATTAAAACCCAAACCCCACCAGCCAGTGAAATTTGATAGGACATTCGCGGCGGGTCGAACTGGGACTGGCTGCAATAGATTCGGCAGTCAAGAACAAGAAAAACGACACCCCGAATGCCCATGTTCTCAAAAATATCGGAAAAACTCGTTTTTACACCCATTTTTGACCCTCCGTAACCCTGGATGGGTGGGAATGGGGCTGGCGAGGTGTTAGGACCAACTAGGACTCAGACGGAACCTGTGTGTGAAATTCCAGGTTTTTTCGACGGTTTCCTGAGCAAAAAAAAGGATGAGAACGAAATCCGGGGAACGATCTTTTTTCGTTCCTAGCGGGAGCGGGCCGGCGGGGAGCGGGAAAAATCGGTCCGCTCGAGAACCGTTCCGCTTAGGAACGTTATTTTCCGGCCCGTTTGGATTTCGTGCCGGTTCGGACCGGAACGTTTCTCGACTTGTAATATCGATCCTATCCAGACCGGGAACGATTAGGAACAATTGGGAACGTTCCTTGGGAACGATATTTCAAGCCCTGGCCTTTAGGGACAGGAGACCGGTCTTGACCTCTACTTTCATACCCCTAATAATGAACAAGGACCCCCTGAAATCTTAATAATTTGAAAACGCATCTGGAACCACTTTACTCTGAAAGTCATAATAAATTTGGTTTAATCATTGTAATTATTTTAATAACAGAAAAATATATCTAAGAAACTCGCCGATTCCCGACAATGCAAGGTCGCCCTTGGGTCTACAAACGCCGTTCCTATCAACATTATGAACTAGTTCTTCGAATGGGAAACGTTATCAATGTTCAAAAATATGAAATTTCTCCGTATTTAGCAAATCAACGCATGGAAAAGAATAACTGAGAACAGGTTTTCAAAACTGTGACAAACCACAAATGATGCATTGCTGTGACAGTTCTGATGACATTTTGACGGGGTAGCACTCATCATTCAATATGACGAAGCTAAGTTCTAATGACGAATGTCGTTTCTTACAAGGAAAATGATCGCAAAGGAAGTGGGGCACTTGAAGCCGTGGAGATTCTACGATATTCAGGTGGCAGTCCGGCACAGCAACTCCAGAGTTCTATGCTACGAGAAAATTCGAGTCCGCACAAAACAGCATTGCCATCGCTGAGTCGACGTGTAACCCAACTATTCTATGCACGTGAGTTTAAAACTAACTTGAATCAGGAAATACCGTCTATTTCAGCACTCAATTTATGGATATCAACCTTTTTTGGGGCTGAGGTTTTCTTGGCGGGTAAGTTTTTATAACAGGATTGTTTTTTGGGGCGATAATCCTAACTCGACTCCACAATTCATTGAAGATATCCGCTCTGAAATGAGTTTCATACCATTGGATTTTTACAGGGCAGATTACTTAGCCCCCCCCCCCCCCTCATCCAACCTGGAGGACCAGTAGTTGTATATTTAATATGCATTTATGGGCACTGCTGAAACTCCTAATAAAAACAAATTTAATGGAAGTATAATCATACTGCGATGTCTCCTGTAATCCAATTTAACGGTGCTGATAGCCCTAATAGGTATCTATTACCAAATCTGTCCAGATTAAAAGACGAAGGATTAATAACGAATCGTCTAGCAGAGCGAGGGCAGATGGGGATATTAAATATTTCAAGACCATCACTGTTTATTTCCTATTCATGAGTTGGGATGGCTCGTTGCAGTTGTGTCACTTAGAAGCTAAAACCTAATGGATGGAAGTGATGGAACGACAACCGGAGCAAATGAACCGTTACAGTGGGAACATTTCAACATCACATTCCTTTAAAAATGACATTTGGTTTAAAGGCGTTCCCTGTCAACAACAACAGGATCTTGAGTTTCATTGCAACTGGAATGTTGTCTACTTGTATTACCAGGCAGAACCAGTCATTACGACGGAACGTCCTGTGCTCTTCCTGCTTCCAAGGTAACGATGAACACGGAATGGTGATTTCGTTCCTGATATTGATGTTTGAGTTGTTGAACGGTACATGGAAACTGAATGGTTAAAAAGGAACGCTACAACAGTCACGGAACCAGTTATTTTGGCAACAGACTTTTTTCTGTAATGCTCCATCCCTGCTCAGGAGTAGGCATTTCTGCTTGTGTATTTCTACTGGCTTGTTTGATGACACCCGACCATTTCCACTTACAGCACCTCGTGGATGCCCATTCCGTCCACAGGACCTGGTTATCAAGTCACCAGTGGGCCTGCGAACATCGTGCGTTCCATCGAACAGATGAAAGCTTTGAAGTGGACCCATCGCCCGGTGCCCTTCGACTGAGAGTGCAAATTCAGAAGTCTGACGTTTTAATTTTTAAGTGAATCTGTATATAATTGTAGGGTCACTGGGTCAGTGTTCACGTACCCAGGAAAAGAGTTTGTATATGAAAAATGTCTTGTAGTCTCTTTTAGTTAGAATAGCAGAAGCTCATCATTATTGCAGTAAGGTGTTACATGCAGTTCTCTGATTGTCATGAATACCTACATGTTATTTCAAATTAGGTCGAAGTCCTCTGATATAATGGGGAATTGGTTTGCCAACAAATAGATTCCACCAACAGCCTAAGCCTTAAAACTCAAGAGATCCTATACGTCCTAATTCCTTATGAGTTTCAGGGTAATACCCACTTATCTGC
This sequence comes from Leptopterna dolabrata, assembly GCA_954871275.1. Taxonomy (NCBI): domain Eukaryota; kingdom Metazoa; phylum Arthropoda; class Insecta; order Hemiptera; family Miridae; genus Leptopterna; species Leptopterna dolabrata. The sequence continues at coordinate 18,531,632 of OX940977.1, forward strand.
CAATGGGGAATACCCACTTATTTATTTTATTTTTTTCAAATATAAGTACCAATTAAAAAAGAAAAACGGAGTTACTGAGACGTTGTCTATTTCCACTAATACACAAAAAAATGCGAAAAATACCCTGTTATACCGGTTTCGGTGATCAAACCATCTCGCTTGTTACTGACGACGGTTTGGTCATCGAAACTGGTACAACCGCCTATTTTTCGCGTTTTTTCGTGTATTAGTGGAAATAGACAACGTTTCAGTAAGTCCGTTTTGCTTTTTTTTAATGGGGTTTTTACTTCGTATAAGTACCAACAGTCGGAAGAGACTATACGTAATATAGGCAGTTGGCTATAGGCAGTTGGTTTCATTCTAGTTGTTAATTTTAAATGAATATTGAAAATTCTGATTGTTGCCATGGATACTTACTAGAATCCATGACTAGAATTAAGAGACTGAACAAAAGACCTTTCAATGTGAAGTTTGCTGGTGAACTCGAGTAATATTGGGATGTATAGAGACATTAAGCCCATCACTAAACTGATTAGAAGTATCCTATCTACCCAAAAAAAACTATCCATACGGGAAATCAGCCAACTTCAAACCCGTGGGTATTTTGTGCTTGAAATTCCATCTGAGCTTCAAAGAGAGTGGAGATCAGACACAAGGCCATTGATGCCAGACGTTTTCCATTGAGCGTCAACGCATTAATAGTATTATTATTGCAAACATTTCAGAAAAATTGTTTACCGTTCGAAATGAGGGGGCATCCATACAATTTCCAACAAAATATTTTTACTCCTTCCATAATGCAAACGCATAACGACCTACACCTAGTTTACATCCTCGATGAATTTATTTAAAATCTCAATAGACGTAAAACGCAAAGCTTTAAATTAATGTTAAATCAGTCAATTGACAGTAGATAATAATACACAGTTTGTCAAATTCAGTCATTTATATAAAAGGAGTAGAATGATGTAATTTTTTTCGTTCATTTCTTTTGAACTTTACCCCTATACAATTGTGTAGATAGATTTATAGACGATCGTCTATAAATGTTTTGTATTTCTTTCGTTAGTTAGAATAGTATGGCATGTAAAAATCGCTCTTAGCGCAAAATAGTCATTACCAGTTTCGTAATTGCTCTAAGATTATGTATTATAATTATTTATTATAAGGTCGTTTTTATTTATAATGTTGAAAGTAAAATGAGTAATAGTTTCGAAGTGTTTCATTAGGTGCCATTACCAAATCGACAATAAACTGTGAGTAACAGATGGTAGTTGGAACTGTAGTTAGAGACCCAAGTACAGTATCCCACTTCTCCCCTTATTAGGTGCACATAATTTACAGGCCTAGAAATTGGGCAGGCAGATAGTTGCATTTGCACCAACTATTAAATGTTTAGCAACATCCATGATACCCTTCTAATGAAAGTTTTCGAGCTCCGGGTAGTGAGGAAGCAAAAGATGAGAAGAGCCGGGAGCCTCACATACCCTCACACTCAACCCACGCTCACCTCCCACGAACAAATCACCTCATGAAAAATGTTTATGAATACAGAGTGTAGCAAAAGTCGGTATCTTTTTGATTTTCCCATAACTTTATTAAAAATGGGTATATTTACATAATATTTTCGTCACTATGTAGGTAAACATCTCCGATTTAGGTATGGAAGATAATATCCGGCGTATGGGCGTCTACTCGCTCCAAGAAATTTTGCAAGACTCGCCCGCAGAGCAGCTGGTCGACATGGGCGATCTTCTCCTGGATTTCTTCCTTTGGTTCCTTGACTGTCCTGGGTTTATTCTCGCAGACCTTGGACTTTGTACCTACACTTGGCAGGACGGGAGAAGAAAACACAGCCCTTGAATGTAAGGTACGATTTATTAAGAAATCCTTCGCGGCCTCGATCGGAACTGACGGGTTTTCGGAGGCTCCTCCCCCCCCCCCCCCCCCCAACCACACCGTGCTGAGTGCGGCAGTGCTTACCTCAGCACTTCCTTCGGTACAACTTTATGTAACCCCAAAGGAAGAAATCCAAAAGAGTTAGGTCACAAGACCTGGGAGGCCAGTTCTGAGTCCCGTTTCTCGAGATGATCCGGTCTTGAAAAGTTTCACACAATTAACCCATTGTCACCCTTGAAGTGTGGCAAGTTGCGCCGTCTTGCTGGAACCAAATGCTGTCAGTGTCGATGTCAGATTGTTCCAATTCAGGGATTAAAAAATCTGTTAGCATTTGTCTGTACCGCTCCCCATTGAAGGTGATAGCATTTCTACTGTCATCTTCAAAGACCTCCGCCGTTCCAAAATACTCACCACACTGTCACTCTTTGTGGATGCAACTGGTGCTCCTGAGGGTTCTCCAATCCCCAGAACCTACAGTTTTGCTTGTTTACAAAACCACTTAAATGAAAGTGAGCTTCATCACTGAAAATGATTCGTGAATGAAAATCCGGATCTTGAAAATTTTCTTGGAGCGAGTAGACTCCTGCCATCGGTTTAGGGGTGGCCATATGCCAGATATTATCTTCCATACCTAAATCGGAGATGTTTACCTACATAGTGACGAAAATATTATGTAAATATACCGATTTTTAATAAAGTTATGGGAAAAATCAAAAAGATACCGACTTTTGCTACACCCTATAAATTACCTACATTATAAAATGTCAACAATTCTTCTTCTTCTTCAAGCACCATCTCCATTACTGAAGAGTGGTGATGACCTCTGCAAATGTCTCATAGGGCAAAACCAGTGGCCCGGTCAATCCCTGTCCAGCTCCAGATGTTGAACAACCAAGAGGCCCGCTTTCTCTCTACTCCTCCTTTTCCGCTGATCTTTCCCATCATAACTATTTGCAATAAACTACTTGGAGACACACAATAAAAACCAAGTAGGCCACTTTGCGTTATATGATTGTCGTGAGAACCTCACCACTCAATAAGTTGTGCTGCATGACATAATCACTACGCAGACATCAATATTATGTTCATTCGCAAATTCCTTGCTATTCATTTGATTAAATTTTCCGGTGACGTAGCACAACTAGACCCACAACTGAGCCAAGTAAAAAAAAAGAAAAAAAAGCAAATCGGTTGAGAATGGGGGGAGCGAGTAATTGTTGTTTGAAGGATAAGCGATGAAGGTTGGTTGAATACAAAGAAAAAAATCTAGAAATAACGTCATGCCAAAAATCGATATGTAATTACCCAAATCGATACTCTTCAACAAAAGGTACAAAAAACTCAGTCAAAATAATATTACACCCTGAAAACAAGAAGAGTAGATAAAATAAAGCACTGCACATATATTATTTGCTTTCTAATATTACAGAAGGTAGGTTTGTAAATCTTAAACACAGAAACGGAGATGAGGACCCTCAACAAAATTCTACTAATTTTTTTGCAAAAACCTTTCTTAAGTTCGTAAATTCATGAGGGCTTGCAGCTTGCAGTTGTTATAATGAAGGGGGAAAGTTCGCACTTTGTCGCGATAGTGAGCATGCTATCTACAACCCTAGACTTAGTTTATCATTTTATACCCAAATTGAAGTGTAAATGTTGCTAATAATAATATGAGAGTGAATTTTGTTTTTCCATACTGAGAGATCTAGTGCGCAGCAACAATGACTAGATGACGTAATTACAGGAAGCACTGGAGATAAGTTTACACTGACGTCATGATATCGAACAGACTTCACGAATCAACATCGTTCACGGTTAGAATACAATTTTCGAGTAATTCTACCTGTACAGTGAGATTTGAAAGAAATACTGATGCCTACTTCTACCTGACTTGTGAACATTCAACGGTACGTCCCTGCCTTATAACTTATATCCATATAAAATTTAATACCGAACTATGATTGTGTTCAATGGTTAGCAAAAGTAGTATTAAAAGTGAATGGTGCATCTGTAGTAAAAGCAAGTGTAGTATTAAAAGTGAATGGTGCATCAGAATTCCCCATGTCTCACTAGAAAGCAAATGAAGATTACACTTTCAAGCCGAAAACCATTGGGAAAAGGAGAAAGGATGGTAAACTGGATGTGCGGGCAACTCACGTTCCGTTCTTTATTCTCCAATATTCATTAGCAGTCCATCAGCATTCAATTCAATCCCATTCATTAAAGCCTATCAGTGTGAATTTCGTATTTAAAAACGTTGTTCTCTAAGTTGTAGTAAGTTCTATAGGTTGTAGTATGTTTAGACGTCAAGCATAGTACTGACGTTAATTGTTGAAGTATTTATTCCTCAACATCTATAATTCCATCCTCTCCCAACGAATCAAAATTATTTCAGAGTTAGTGAGGTTGAGCATTCAGATAACTCAAATAAACACAAAACCACCCAACTTTCACGATCAAAATACATGTTCTTTTTAGACAAAGACAAACTGACTGTGACTGAATTCAAATGGTTTTAGACGTCGAAAGCCTGAATCGGATTACTGTAAAATGTACTGACTTCAAGAACAATGGTAGGTACATAATATACAAAGTTGTACAGTGACATTAGGTACACAGACACATTTACAAGAGAGAGAGAGAGAGGAACGAAAAGCAGTCACCTCAAGATGGCGTGGGTGGTTTGGTTTTGGGTACGGGAGACGGGCTGTGGGAGGGCGAGTCGACTTCAGTGCTGCTCCCCAGAGTTTTTTCTTTCTCAAGCCGTTGTTTACTGAGTTTTCCCATTCCAGGGCGGTAGATTTGGATGGACGGGCGGTCCTGGAATACGTTATTAAATTCAAAATCACTGTAGCTTCATCTAAATCGAAACCAAGAAATGCAGTCAATGAGAAGTACCCATGACTTCTGTTTATATTTCTGAATAGAATTAGATTCCATTCTAAGAATTTTGAGACCAGCCTCACTATCCTACAATGAATAGTTCTTTTTCTACGAGTTTTCGAGTTTTCGACAAGTGACGCCACACTGGGCATTAGGGTCCCGCCCAAGCGGCACGGGTGCAATGACGTCAGTTGTTGTCACATTTTTAAAGCTCAAAGAAAAAGAACTATTCATCCTAGAAGAGTGCGTCTGAAAATTCTTAGAATGGAACAAACGTTCAGACAGAAGAGACAGAAGTCATGGATACTCCTCATTATTACGCAATGGTATATTATAGGGGTATTCACGGTCTGGACGTTTACGACGTCAAAAGGTGTTAAATGTGTTGAACTTCGAGAAAACCCGTAGAAAATAATCGACTCTTCTCTACGATATATTTTATGACGTTAACAATAACGAAGTCTAGGGAATGTTAAACGTCGAATTGAAACAATGTTAAAATGGCAAACAGTGAACAGCTGATTCCATGATGCACATGTCTTTGTTGTGTCATTATTTCGTAGTTTATCTACCTGCAGCTTTTCTTTGGCATTTTTCTCTTCCGACAACTCAACATAGAACACAGACCATACAGCAGAAGTAAAATACCTAGCTTTCTGGTCAAACAAACAGCACCACCTGCTAGATAATAGCCTACTTTGTTCTTGTACTCTCTTTATCTGCATTTACAAGTTCAGGCTAGCACAGTTTAACACAAGGGCTTCATGATTCCCACTGTTTACGACGCTTTCTATGTAACACTGTACAGAAAACCATGAACACCCCTTATTTTCCTGTACCTTCTTCTGCATAGATCACTGTTTTCTGTGGTCAATACCAACCTTCATGCTTCCCCCAGGAACCAAAAAACCAGGAAACAATCTAGAAGCTACACCCCAACTACCCACCGAATTTGAGTAAAACCTTGCAGCCACTCGCACAAAAATTGAGTACCTTGGATTCGGGTATGCTCATGCTCAGTGGCCGAACTAATGCAATTCAATTCAAAATAACATTATTTTCTCTGTACAATCATAATAGTTTTTAAACTCCTTGCATGAATGGAAACAATTCCTCATGACAGAGCACAGCTAATGATCCCATTGTTCTGTAATTCATTGGGAACCATCTAGGAGTTATACCCCAACGACCCACAGAATTTAAGCAAAATTGGGCAATTATTAATTCACATGAAATTCAGTAACTCGGATTCGAGTTTGTGCATGCGCAGTGGCCGCACCAATATGTGTCTTATGTTCTGAAATTAATTAGTCTAATCTACATGAACCCTGAACATTTCAGCAAAATCGGATTTGTATTAAGGACGTTTATGCGTGTGGCAAGGGTTTGTGGAACATACAAACTGACAGACACCGAACCAAATTATTTCAGAAATCTCCTAAATGTTAAATCCGTGTGCTTTTTTTTTTTTAAATTTAATAATCTCTCTTTAGTCGAGTGGAAATTTTGATTTTGGAGACAAAACAATGTTTTCCACTCCAAAGTGCAAGGTTCTGCTACCTTGGTGGACTCCGAAGCAACTTCCTTTCATGAGACCGAAATGCGCGGTGTGCTAACGGCAAAATTGGGTGCACACACGTCTCTATATAAAAATACTGAACCGAACAAGGCGTATTTTTCCACCACGATGTGACCCGTCTGTCCCACCCCGGCACGAGTGCCAGCATCAGCCATAATTTTCCTCCAATTCAGGGAGATGGCGAGTTGTTAATAGGACAGTGTAATTTCGAACATAGAAAGTCAAGCAGAAGGTTAAAAATTACCATATGCACCAAAACAAATTGTACCAGAGCTCCATGAAAGTGTTGGGAGTAAAATCCTACTGAAATCCCAATATATGTACTGTTGGCAGGAAAAAACTGTATTTACCTTATTGCGAATACGACGTGCAGGCCTCGTGTCTTTCTCATCCTTCTTGCAGTCATCTTGGTCAGACTTGGATGCTTTTTCCTCCCGATTCCTCCTGGGTTTTTCTCCGCCACTGTCCGACTCAGCGCCTCTCTTATCGTCAACGCCTGTGTGTTGCTCCCGTTTCCCACTAGATCTCCGTTCCTTCTCCACTGAAGACCTCTTGTGACTCCTAAACTCCGAGAAGCCACCGGATTCCACAGAATTCCTTCGTTTCGGTTGACATTTATCCCTCGACGGTGCTTCCATGGTTAGTTCGAGGGAATTTCTCCGCTTGCGGGTTTTCGATGTGGAGACCTCGTGGATTGGGGTTTCTTCGCTTGTTCCCCGTTTCGTTCCTTCCTTTTCCACCACTCTGGGAGTCCCGTCCTCTCGAACTTCTGCTTGTCGTTCGGTGTCCTTATCTTCTTTACCTCTATCTTTATTATCTGAAACGCTTCCTAGCTCTGCAGCAGCACCAGTGTTACTATTTCTCGAATTTCTAGATTTCTTCCTGTCATTACCATCATTATTTTTCTTTTCCAAAATCTTCTTAGCCAAGTAGTCGTCCCTCCTTTTTCTTTCTCTCTCTTTTCTGACACTCTTGTTCCTCTCATTCCGGTTCTTCTTTGCAGATTCCTCTCCACCTTCCCCACCCTTCCCTTCCCCTTCTAATTTCTTCCTCTCCCCACCCCTCCGTCTTTCACCTCCTTTTCCTTTTTCACTCACTAAGTTCCCAGCAGGCTCTTCGGGGTTTTCTTTATCCTCATCCTTAACTTCTTTATCAGTAGTTTCTTTCCTATCGTCCTTTTTATCAGTCCCTCCCCCCTCTCTCTTTTTATCTTCCTTCTTTTCAGTACGAGGTTTATCTTCTGAAAAGTTTTTGTTTGATCTGTTTCTGAACTCTCGTGGTCTGAAACAAAGAATGAAAGGTGATGGCTGCACTAACAGATCACTTACTGATTCAAAATAAGTCAAAATTTCCTTTCTAACCTTATTTCTTTCTGTGGCTTTTCTTTTTCAGGCCTCCTGTTGTTACGAGATTCTTTGTTGGCTGATTCTTTCTTATCTTTAGGCTGAAGAAGCTACAAACATAAAAAGAACGATAGCATTATAAGCATAATTGTTTTTCATCTCACAACGAAATTTGCACAGTGAAGTGTAATATTGGAGATTGAATAGAAAACTTATTTTTCAAGTAGCTTTAATAATGGTCTAGTTCCCACGATTAAAGCTACCAGGGTAATGACCAGAAACATCAATAAGGTCAACAATGAGGACTAACACGTTGGAAGTGATGGCGATTTTTAGGATACCTCTGAATGGTGGGAACCATCATCTCCCGTTTTACGATTAGTAATGTACAAATACAGTGTCCTTAATCGATTTTTACCCGGAATTAATGGATTTCTGGAAAATGCCCAGATCTGGTCAGGCCGCCAATAAGGTACGCCAAGACGGGCTAATCGCACTACCTGAACTCCCTGCCACATAGTTCTGAGGTTTCCGATTCGAATCCCTGTCAAGAAAATAATTGTTTCCTCACTTACCGTTGTGACAGAAGAAGCTGTCGAAGGACTAGCCCCTTGACGGGTCGTCCAGACCTTAGATCCCATTCATGAACTTGGTTTTTCTCATGTTTCTGTACTTATATTCTTCATTATGTACTAAATATTTTATTGAATAAAGAATTGAATTGAATTGGAATGCTGATTCAAAACGCAAAATAACAACAAACAGTGGAGTAACACGAAGAAAAACTGACCTTTGAAGCTTGGATTCACCCAAGAAGGGAGGTTTGAAAGAAGGAGCTTGGAATAGGACTTGGAAAACATGGTACCGAGAATGGAACGCATTCTAGTGGTTATCAGATTATACTAAACAAGGCTGGAATGTTTCATGAAGGAGTGATAACGCGGAGATATGGATTTGGGGTGAAACGGAAAATGGTGCGTGACAAAGCAAAGTGCCCATTTGTGGCCTCTTCACCACTGGGAAGAGACTGGGGTTGCCCAGATCTGTTCCTTTCACTTCCAACGTGTTAAAATATTCTTTTCAACACCCCACCCTCAAAACATTATGTTTCACGTTTCAAAGTACTTTTATAATTAATTTTTCACCTAAAAATGGACCGTGAAAGCTAATGTTTTAACAGGAGCTTCCTTTGGTGAATAGATCCCAAGCCGTCTATTAGTTTTACGTGAATACAACAGACGCCACGGAATTATTTTTACAATTTTCATAGAGGGGTGGGTTACATATATAAATTTGTCAGCAACTTACAGATATGGTATTAGAATGGGTAAACACCCATAAACTGGGAGAGTTCCAGAAATGTCTTTCAAGGGAGGTAGCAATACCAACGAGGCAGCACAGGGGAATCAAACTACGAGTAATAGAGCAGAAACACATACCTACCTATTCCACAAAACCCTGCACACGACTTGGGGCTTGAGGCAATGCAGCATAACATCAAGACAAAAGCTAATGATTGATCCTCTCGAGCCAATCCCTAAAAACATAGGGTGGCTGCATGACGACACAGTGGTAGCTGCCGGAAGTAAACCAGTCACGCAGTACGACTATTCTGTGTCCATAAACAAGTACCTGAATGGCGAGTTTTAACATGGATAATATGTTTTTATCCAGAGGGGCAGGCCGAACTTTGGGTCACAACAAAAAATGTGTGACTGAATATCGTTTTCTCATACAACCACTCGTTATCTTGGTGAATCTAACTCCGCCAATTTTCATCTCACGAAAATCGTTGACCACTCTTTGGAAGTTCTCAATTTAGCTATCATCAAATCTCACGCTGCCAAAATCCTCCTTCCCCTGGTGACTACTCCATAAAACACATCATCATTGTTAACCAATTTTGCGTTTTACGCCATACCTATAAACAAAACTTCAGGGCCCCACTGTGAATGACCGGTTGTAGGTACGAGTACAATGACGTCATAAACCGTCATAAAAACCATACCCATCTACTGAACGTTTTCAAGCATTTTGCAATTTTCAATCCCTGTATTGTTCACCTCTTGGACTCCGCACATCAACTATACCCCAAATTGGACCTACAAACAAAATTTCATTTGTTCTGGTTAAAGATAACCGAGGACATGGTACGAAGGGCGTACAATTCTGATTTCTTTCCACTTTTGGATTCCACGTACCGAAGAAAAACATCAAATTTTGAGGGAGGGGGAGGGAGTTAATTTTTTTCAATTTGTTTCATGCTTGCTTCAAAAGTTCATTATTGAAAATAATGCCCTTATGAAATGAGCCTGAAAATCAGGGGCGTTGCGTCCACAAGGCCACTATCCTGGCAGCAAAAAACAAGGAGTAAAAAAAACCTCCAGTTCCGATTACAGATCTGTATTTGTGGTACCTACGTGTGTTTTGTCCTGTTTGCTGTTTGTGGATTGATCTGCGTCGTAACACACAGGTAAGTACCTAGCTTCTAGTCAATAGCTTCTCTATTCAAGTAGGTACGGGCCGACGAGTCATTATTTTGCTGCATTTTAGTTTACTATATTTTTGTAACACAAGTTGGGTGGCTAATTTGCAGTAGAAATTGTCGACGTTTTCTTACTACTATAGTATTGATTAAAAGAGATAAGCTTTGCTGAATATCACTCTATCAGTAATTAAGAGAAGGGTGTTGTTGCCTTGGGGTATTTTGTAGACAAATCTGTTGGTTTTGTGTTCTGGTTTGATGCCCCACCGTTTTCAGAGCCCATGCACCGCTGCTGCTGAAAATACTACCAATGGTTGCCAATAAATAGTCATGTGGTTTCTAGGGATGTGGCGTTCAGCACAGATCGGATCTTTCAGCTGAACATGTCCCAACTGAATGGATGACCAAAGAGTTGACGTTCTCACTGAAGGGGGGATCCTAACCTCACTCCATTTTCACAACTCCTCAGTCCCACCAGTTCATTCGTTCATCAACCCCTCTCTTCACCATCTACGTTTGTACCGTTCTTCCCTTCCCCCCCTTGCCATTCCCATCGTTCTTCCCTTCCCCCCTTGCCGTTCCCATCGTTCTTCCCTTTCCCACTTGTCATTCCTCCATTTTCACAACTCCTCAGTTCCCCCGTTCAGCCATTCTTCCACCTCGTGTTCCCCTCCCAACTCCCACCAGTTCATCTGTTCATCAACCCTTCCCTTCACCACTCGCTGCTCATCGTCAGTGAGGCTTCTTACTTATTAGATCCCAGCGACATTTGCGACATTTTTGACTGTGATGGATTTTCCAAACCATAGTGATTTTGTATGAAAATATATATTATTCAACTATTAAATTTATATAACTTCTTATTGAAACAAACCTACCAGAACCCCGTTTTCATGATTGTTATGTCGGGATAATTTAGAGTTGTGATTAGGGACTCGGCTGAACTGGTGAACATGTCCCAAAGAACGCATCTCAGAACTGAGTGAACTGGTGGGAGTTAACTCCTGGAACTGAACGCATCTTACACATCTCTAGTGGTTTCTAGTTGTTAACCGGAAGTACCAGTCAGTACAAGAAGTAGAGATATTGGGCTATCGAAACAACAATCATTGGCTCATCCAAGCTGACTACACCACTTTATTTTCTACCAACTGATTTTCGCATATACCGAATTATGGGAAGGATCACACCAATTTTACTGGGCTGTCTTGATTAGAGTGATCACGTCGAAAAAACTTCAGATTCCCCTTCTGCGTAGTGTTTTCTGTGGTCAATAGCTACCCTCGTGCACCCCGCAGGAAACCCCTAAATCGACAACTGGAACCGGCCCGGGAACTGCTGTTTCATAAAAATGCGCATGAGATTCAATAATTATACCATTAATAAATTATTATTTGGATTCATGAAGCACAACATTTGGTCAATCAAAATTAGGTAGGCCTCTATCAGTGGCGTCGTCGTCGGGAGGGGGGGGGATCCCCCCACCACTGGCTCCACAACTTTATCAAAAAATTAAATTTTCAAGAAAGTAACAGAAACAAATACAGCAATACCAGATTAAACGGTAAATCAAACATTAATAAACAGCTAAATAATAATACGTTTATTTGATATCAAACGAGCAATGTCATGGCCTCTGTGAATACTTTTCAAGCAAGTAGGGGAGGTGGGTTTGGGGTAGAAGATTCCCCGACTTCCCTATAAAGGTCGCTTCACGGCAGACCGTCACGAGATCGGCTCGTCACCGTCACGAGATCCAGTGGCCGAGATCGGTCGGTGACGGTCCGTGATTCCTGTTCACATTGGCCCGAGTTCGTTTGGGAAGTGAGAACTGAGTAAATAATAATTAACGTCTAATGTAAAAATATGCACCTATTTCTTATCAGTTGTTTTACACTCCTCTCCAATTTATTTTACTCTCGATGGTTCTTGAAATCTGTATCCAATTTGGGTTGGAGCGGGGGATTTGTCCACACTTCCTCCATCAGTTTTTCGTTGCCCATGTTGAAGAGTAACAACGACCTTAAAATTGAGAATAAACCTCAAAACCTCAAGGAAATTAAAAAATGATGACCGTCAAATCCAGCAGGATATTTGCCGCCAAGAAACTTCGAGATGACTGCCCGGTGACGGCGAGCGAACTCTGGGCGCCTCAACGCTGGCCCATTTTTACCGACTTTCGGCCCTTATAAAGCCACATTTGACTTACTCTTTTTTTGTGAAAAATATATTTATCAACGAAAGAATCCCGATTTTAGCCGTTATTTACCAATTTCTGACCCATGAAAACTCAAATTATACCCAATTATAATTTTAGAAAATTGCTAATCCTCCAACTCATCCTTTTGTTTGGCAACAAGAACATTTTGGCAAAATTTGGAATTTTTATCATGTACCCAAGGTCAGATATCGTTTGGAGTGACACATAAATAAATAAATATTATATAATGTACATATAAATTGCTGTTGAAATCTAGGGATGAAAAAATTTTAAAAATGTAAAAAATTTATGTTCTGAAAATGTGGTGACACATAGCAATTGCTTCTTTTCTTTGAAAATTCGCAAACATAGTTGCCAAATAAATATGTTTTATTTTATCAGCTGTTTATCTTACTGGTTACTACATGTTACAGTTTCCTGTAACCCCCCCCCCCCCCCCACCTACCCCACCGCCATTCAACAGTCCTGGCTACGCCACGGTACCTATCAATAAAATAGTAAATAACTATCATTCTCAAATGAAATAATAACACGGAAAAACCAACTCTATTTCATACAGCCATGCGCGATTATATAATCAGGTATTCCCTAGCAGTGATATCTGTGCTGGATGCATACCGTTCCATTCACGATCATGTCGAAATCAATTTAAAAACGTAAACAAATTCGAGATAAATTTCAACCACTATTTTTCACCCCTTAGAGATGACTGACAGTAACGCCGCACTTCTCGGACCAACTAGAACCCAAAAGGGATTTACAAATAAAATTTCATTAATTTTGGTTCATGGTAACTAAGGAAATGGTGGACGGACAGAAAATTCTGAGTTCCATTTTCGGATTCCACGTACCTTGAAATGGAAACTAGCAAATTTTGAGGAGATGGGGGGGTTAAAATTTATTTTTTATGTCCGATTCAAAAGGGTGATCATCGAAAATAATAAACCAAAATTGTTCAAGTAGCAAAAGTTGAAAAAAACCGCCCGTTTTTCGCAAATTCGGTAGGTACTATGAATTTCAAAACGCTCGGACCATTGGTGGTATTTACTTGATTTAGGCTTTTCTGGGTGACACACGAGGGCAGGTACTCACCGCAGAAAACAGTGATGACGCAGAAGGGGCATGCAGAGAAAAAACCATTGTGCAATAATTTGCAGTTTTTTCACACTAAACCCTCTAAAGGTTCTCACACACTATGCGGGAACAGGACAGGAAACGCCGAGGGTAGGACGCGGGACGCCGGCCCGCTGCTGCTGTCCTGTCTTGGGCTTGCGCCTATACGCACATTAGTGGGGTCGTCCACTGAACGCGTACTCGAGTGGTGCGGCGCTTTGCGCTACACAAGCGGCAATGAGCGACACGCGCTAAAGATCCAACTACACTGAGTTATATGTGGTATCGTCCACTGGAAGCATGTTCGAGCGGGCGGCTACGGGCGTACACGAGCGGCAACGCGCTACAAGCGGCAGATCCAAAAAAAGCTGGATCTGCCACTCGTAGCTCGAACAATACCATTGTTTTCAGTTTCACTTTCCTACCGGTTTTGGCAGGAATTCCACGTAAATAAACATTGGAATCGCTAACGGGCGGTTCATTGGAACACCTACCTACCATTTCAGTCGTATCCCTGGTCATTTCGAGTCAGTTCACGCGCAGGCCCCTTTTTGAGTAGGTGACAATTACCCTCTGGGCAGAAAATTGATCATAACACTAATAAAACTGATGATAATCGAAAAATTTGTTAGGGTCAGCCTCAAATTAATGGTGAAGGTGGTGAAACTCCCTGAAAGATTCACTTTTGGAGAGGATCAGGTCCACCCAACATGCTCTTTGATTTAACACCCGTCTTCGCAAATGGTTGCTGCTTTCAAGGAAATAAAATTCCTCTGGGTCCATGAAAAATAAAAAGGAACAGTCTCCACTTTTCTTGAGTACACTTGAAAACAAACTGAAGCCCGACGCGCGACGGCGCTTGCAGTGGACGACCCCTGTCGCTCGTAGCCGCTTGTGTCGCGTGTAGCACCACGCCACGTAAATACGCTACCAGTGGACAACCACCCTTAGGCAGGACGTTCGTCCACTCTCTTTTCCCCACCGCTCGCCATGCACCACTGGTTTCAAGCAAGAGTGTGAGGGATAACGCGGGGAAGGCGTGCATGAACGCGGGGAATGTAAACATTTGAAGGAGGAACGGGAACGTCCCGTGCCAGGCACCGCCGTTTTTCGCTTCGAGCAATCGGGGCGTAACCCGTCCAGTAACTACCCCATGCCGTGACTGCCGCATCCCACCTAGTGTGCTTATCTCCATTGAAATACACAGAAGCGAAAAAATACGACCCGTGTCCCGTGGCTGTTTCCTGTCGTGTTCCCTGTTCCTGTCCTGTTCCCGCATAGTGTGTGAAAACCTTTACCAAGACATTCCAATAATTGAAGTACTGGTGTGAGCCTCCCAAATAATTGGGTTTCTGCCAATATCAAATTAATGGCAACTGCATAAACGGATGCAGTCAATTTTGATGAGCCAATTATTATCATTTGTATGGCGCAATATTTCTACTTCGAAATAAACTGAAGTCAGTGCCAAGAAAAGAATAATAATACAGCTCAACAGTTTAATACGTGGAAACATACACAGCTGGTATGAAAGTCAAAAACATACACATATAAGGTGAGTTTGAAATGTACCTCGACGTTAATCCATTCACAGGCGAGAGGAGATTTTGGTGAATTCATTGGTACTTATGAGACTTTTGGAACTGTTTTTGAGCACAAAAAAGAAGTAAGGCCAAAACGTGAAACAAAAGGTCCATGAAAAATAAAACATAAGGTGGTATTGTTCGGGTTGCGCATGACGCGATAGATAAGCATAATCATCTACTGAGGAGTAAAAACATTACGAAAAGGGGTTGTCTGGTAATAGTATTTAGTGAACAAACATGAGCCACGTCACGTATCTGTTATGAAGCTCCAGTGAGAGTCTCATGGTTTTCAAGGTTTCTTGGAGAGAGGTGAATGCATCGAGCTATCGGAAGTTTTGTACTTGTGGAGAACGGAACGCTCTGTCGTCGGATACCTAAGCTCCGGGAAGTCCGAGCGTTCCATTCCAAACGGCGGGACTTTGGTCGGAGTGGGTAACAGAGGTCCTTTAACAGTTCCTGGTCCCCTTGTGCGAGGAGGCCGCTCAGAGCGGTTCCTGTCACCCGTAGCTGAAGACGCTGATGGACTCTGCCGCCTGCCATATATCGAAGTCACAGGGCTACGACGACTCCGATCGTCCGTTTCAGAAGAAGACAATTTCAACATCTGCCTCAAGAATGCTGTTTGCTGTTTCGCTTTGAATTCACTCTCCACAGCCTTCTTTACATTCTTCTGCACGTGATCCTTGTCGTTTTTCAACGCCCTGTTGGACTTATTGGAAAAATGTCTACTCCTGAACCCTGGCTTCCCACTCGGTTTGGGATTTGGCTCGTATTTACTGGACTCCTTATCAGAATCTTCATTAGACAGAAATTGTTCCTCATTCAAACGTTTTTCTGGTGCCAATTTCTCTGAAGAGTACAACTTTCCAGAATTTTTCGGGAAGGTCTTCCACAGTTTTTCTACGGCTATTTTTTCGGAAACTATGTCCCTTATTCTCGCAACAAAACCAGGAAACGTTTGGACCTGAGGATTAGGAGAGGTCTGTGGGGAAGAAAATGAAAGGAGAAGGATTAGGATTCAAGATTAAGTGGAATAAGGATTTTGAAAGACTCGAAACATCTCCTTCAAAATAAAAATTTAAATTAATGAAAAGATCAAATGGGGACTTTTGTGTGAGGACCGATATAAATAAAGAGAAATAATTTACTTTAATATCTTTATGCTCTTCTTCTGCCTCTTTCTTCTCCTTGATGGCTTTTTGTCGGAGCTTTCTTTCTGCCTCCTTCCTCTTCCGTTCCTCTTTCCGTTCATCTCGAATCCTCGCTCTGTCTGCCCGTTTCTGTTTCAGAAATTCCAATAAGGGTGTGGTTGCCATTTCTTGAGGTGCGCTTGCTGAAAATATATGAAGACTTGACATTTAACCAAACTGGCTGCCATTCAGAAATTTGCGTGATAAGACCAAAGAAAAGTGCAACGGGCCAAGCCGAGAATAACTTGTAGGTATACTACAAAATACTTTGAGCTCTTCATAGTACTTACTCCCACATTTTCTCCACTTAATGGGAAAACATTGAAATCTGGATGCCAAGAAAACAGTGAAATGCGAGGAATCAGTTAATTCTAGCCTGAAAACATATTCCATGATTCAAAGTTTTTCCATGGAGAAAATGTGGTATTTTCATCCAATGTTCAATTTATCGACACAACCAAGTAGTTCAATCTATCGACACTGCCAAGTAGTAATATTGAAAAACTGTAAAATGGGCTATGCTGCCCATATTATGAATAAAATATTAATGAAATCAAGGGCAGGCGTAGAATCCAACTACAGGGGTGGAGGGTGACTTCAAAAGAAGCTACCACAAGGTAAGAGTAGGGGGTTCGGTACAGGTACTTTGAAAAGGTGTAAATTCAAAAACATCATTATTTGCAGTCCAACTTCCTACGTAAGCAACTTGCCCACTTGCCTTGACAACGAGGAAGCCCAATATGAAATGCCATTTTCAAACATTTCATTAAATCAGTATAAAATGTAATCAAAATTTTTTACTTCCGAGTCTACCAAGGTAGCGGAACCTTTGTTTTCACTTCTGAGAGGAAAATAATTTTTCGCCAAAATCAAAATTTACACTCCCGTTTTACGTTTTAGAGCTTTCCGAACAAACGTGGTTCGGTGTCTGTGTGTCTGCAAATCCTTGTCACACGCATAACTTCCTCAATTCAAATCCTAATTTGCTGACATTTTCAGAGATCACGCGGGTTGGACCCTAGAAGGTCCCCTACGAATTTCAGCACGACAGGCTCATTGGCATGGCCACCGCGCACGCACAAACGAGGTACAACCTACTTAATTTTATACGAATTAATAACCCGACTTTGATGCAAATTTCAAAATCATGAGGGCTGGGCCCTAGATAGTCCTCACTGAATTTCAAAACGTTAAGTTCACTGGTAAAGCCACTACGCATGCACAAACAACAAATCCAAGGTAATCCATTTCCCATGAACCAATGGCTCAAATTGGTGGGTGGTAGGGTGTAGCTTTCAGATGGTCCCCTAAAGCCGCGGTTACACTTGCGGTGTTGGGCCCAACACCGAATATTCGTCGACCTCTTTCGCAAGTGTAACCGCGGGACAAATGCCCGAATGCGCGCAAATATTGGTGCTCGGGGATGCTCGGTCAAAAGGCGGTTTTTTGTCCCGAGTCAAACACGGCGAATACTGGCCAACTAGTGTATTCGTGCAGCGCATACACAAGCGGCCGAGTGTTGTTCCAAGTTGACAGCAAAACTGCGTTCATCGTCGCTTGCCCGAATATGCGTCGATGCTCGGGGTTGAGACCCAACACCGCATGTGTGTGCGGGATGCGCCTCAAGATTCGGCAAACTCCAAGCATAGGTAAATATTCGGGCGAGTATGGGCGAGTACTCGGTGTTGGGACCAACACCGCAAGTGTAACTACGGCTTAAGAATTTCATCGCAATGGGATGATTGGTATAGCCAATGCGCATGCGCAAACCTTCAACCCAATTATCCATAAATTCCCCCTTCTTTCCACTCTTACCTTATCATGGTGGGGGTGATTCTGGGAACTGTAGACCTAATATTGTCTGTACCATGTGTCAGACCCGATCCAACGAAAAATAATTATTTTCACCGATCGTCTCGTCATCCTCCGTTGCCACAGTTACAGAAGCGTGTGTAACCACCAAGTCTGCTCCCTTCAGGAGCCCAGCATTGCCTGGCCCCCAGGCCGCCCAAGGCAGGTGAGGGCCGAAGGGCAAACGTAACGCAGTATCAGGAATACAGCGGCTCACACCATGAAAAGTAAAACAGTGCAACTCACGAGTTACTTCCGTCTCAAAGAAATGTTGCTTTGATGTGACATCTGGCTTAGCTGCGTCTGCAGCGGCGGCTTCTAGACCTTCTTTGAAAGCAATGAAAACGGCATCGGTTTCTATGCATCCAGAGAGTGGATCTTTCTTCTTTGATCTCTGTTTCGGGATACGTTGGAAGGGCGCAAACTCAACAATGGCCGGAAATTCTTGACCTGGAAACGTTAATGGGTTGAGTTTCTTTTCTTTTACAGTAGACAACGAATGGAATGGTACAAAAGGGTACTGGATCAGCATCATACCTTTGCTGTCGACAAACACGTAGTTGTCATAAGTTTCGGTGAAGCGGAATAGGTCATCTTGATTGATGAAGTTTATGTATGCTCTGGAAAATCCCATCAGGTTGCCTGCAGCAGGATCACCTGGGACGAAATACAAGTAGTCGTGCTCTGGGACAGGACTGATCTGATTGATGAACACGTCCTTTGTCATGGTGGGGGGCAGCCGACGTATCACAACCTACAATATAAACGAAACATCACATCCAAACATTCTGGTTTATTATGTTCAATAATGAACCTTTGGAATCGAGCATGCAAACAATTTATTACCGGAATATCAAAATTTCTGTAATTATTAATAAACGTACCACGTAGAATCATTTAGCTAGTTTCTAAATGCAATGTTTCACCAATGTTTGAGATTGTAAGAGTGACATAAAGGATGCAAGCCAAATTCTGTGATAGGTGGAATTTCTTTCTTTTTTCAATTTTATGTTACATTTTTTCTGTAAGAGTTCCCCTTGCGCTTACAATTAATTGATAAATTGTCAATTTTTCATGTCATGCCATTTTTTTTAAATTTACTGAGTAGGTAATTTTTGGTTTTCAACAAAAAACCGTTCAAGATACCTCAAAACTTTAATGTTCAACAACAATTTACTTTGGTAACATTAAGTTGCCAGTAAAGTTTATAATGCTGTTTTTCCATGGTGTCGATTATTGGCCCCTCAGTACCGATTACAAGGACCCTGAAAACTTCAAATGGCGATCATCTGGGCAAAAAACCTACATAAAATAAATACGCAAAAACTTCTTTTTTTTGGTCGATAGTTGACTTCAAACCAGGGAAACATACAAGAGAGTAGCAAAAATAAAATTAGAATCATATTTTGGTTTATTATTTTCAATAATGAACCAGGGAATTGAGCATGAGAAAAAACGCTGCGAATTATTACACAACGGCTTATTATTATTTAGCTGTATAAACAGATCACACTGTGTGATTTCTGTGTAGATCACCGTTTTCTTTGGTCAATACCTACCCTCATGCTCCCCCCAGGAAATCCCTGAATCAACTATTCATAAAAATGCTTCATAAAAATGCGCAGGATTCAAATTCAATCATTAATATTATTCATGAACCATAAAGTTTGTTCACGTTACAGAAGTACTTACCAACAAAATCCAGAACAGCCATCATTTTTCAAATGAAATGATATCACAGAAAAATCAATTCGATTTCATACAGCCATCCGTGATTATAATCAGGTGTTCTCTAGCATTGATATCTGGGCTCTTTCATTCACGATCATGTTGACTAAGCTTTTCGGTGCAAACGAACGGCTGGCCGTACAATGCTCCGGGTGGTCTCAAAAAATTCTTCAGTTTGAGATAAATTTTAAAAAGTCAAAAAAAACCATGCTCTTCTATCGAAAGTTTTCGAGATACAGCGTTCTGAACATTTAAACCCCTATTTTGAACCCCTTAGAGATAACTTAACGCCGAGCTTCGAGGACCAACTAGACCTCAAACGGACCTACAAACCAAATTTCGTAATTTTGGTTCATGTTAACTAAGAAAAGTGTAAGTACGGCGTACGGCGGAAGGACAGAAAATTTTGGTTTATTATTTTCAATAATGAACCTTTGGAATCGAGCATGAAAAAAAAACTATTTTAACACCCCCCCGTTAAAATTTGATGGTTTACGTTTCAGAGGAATGTGGAATCCGAAAATGCAATAAAAATATTTCTGTCTGTCCGCCATACGCCGCACTTCGCACTTTTCTTAGTTACCATGAACCAAAATTAATGAAACTTGATTTGCAGGCCCCATCCCGGTCTCGGTGTTACTATAGCTTCGTTCGAGGTGTGTTTTTCTGACGGTCAGGGAACCGTCTGAAGCCACTTTTCTTATCGTGCCAACACGCATGCGCCACCAATACCAACTTTCAAACTCACAATGGACTGGGTACACCGCGTACGCTTGGGAAGGAAATCTGACTGCAACCGCTGTGCAACCTGAAAATTTCTAACCTTCCTGATTGTGTTTGTGTCGTGTTGTCGTCGATCTTGATTTCTGCTTTCTGACGTTTGTTATAAAAATCATATCTAGTAAGGGTTTATTGAAAGGCTGTGACTCTTGCATGTGTGAGAAGTTCATATGTCATCATTGATCTCTGCTCATTTATTTCTTCTTGTTATAACAATAATACTAACGTTCGTCCTATAGGTCACCGTTGATTTCGGCTAATTTATTACTTTTTTCATTCTTCAACTTACTCGTCTTATATTACGATTATTCCTATGCTTCTGATGAATCAGAAGCATAGCACGTTCTTATGTATGCTCCTAGTTGTAATATAGTTCCTACGTTTTGCTTCGAGTATTCATCTCTTACCAATGTTATGCATTACTTTATCTCAACTTGTACTTAGTCGAAGTATTTTTAATAAAAATAAATCGAAATCTCTGTAGTTTTCTTCCTAACTAATGACCTAATGGGATGTTTATCAAATTCGGTGATACCAGTGTACTTTTGTGGAGTAATTGGTGACTGACGAAATACCTAATCGAAAGTTTGAAGTTCGTTGTTAGGTACCTAACTAATTTTGCTGATAACTGACTACACATTCTTCATGTGCTCATTTTTTGTCAATATAGCCATGTATTCGGTTTCCTCAAGGGTCAATAATATGATAAAACGGCTGAAATCACCGGAAACGTCTACAAAAAAAAGGTAAGTAGCATAAACTGTGAATTCAGCCTTAAATACACTGCCAAGGTGATGGCACAGGAGCTTCCTCGTCACAATCAGAGTGACCCATTATAAAATAGAACAGACTCGGAAGCAAAATAACATAACATTACATTACATTACATTACATTACATAACATTACATAACGTTAAATATACATATTACATAACATTACATTACATAACGTTAAATATACATATAACATAACATTACATTACATAACATAACATTACATAACATTACATGAAATATACATATTATACATAACATGACACCAATAATACATTACGTCCATTATACATAACTAGCCTGACCGCTCGCTTCGCTCGCTATCCGAGATTCGCTGTACGCAGTATCGTGGAACCAACAAACGACGGAAAAATCCCATACCCTACCGGGTATTTGTGCCCAATTTTATCAAAATCCGTCAAGCCGTTCAGGAGTTGACCATGGTCGACCATATTTCCGCTATGGTCAGGGAATTAAAAATGCGCCTACGTTCAACTTGGGAGGCTACCGGATATTGGTGCCAAATTTGGTCGATATCCGTTGTGCAATTCGGGATTCGACCATGGAGGGGCCCATGGATGCGCTAAGGTCGACCGCGGGGGTAGTCCGAAGGGTCGATCGTAGATAGAATTTCACGTAGATTACGAATACGCGATAAAAAATAGGGGTTACCATTTCAATTAACGAAGTTGACCATGGTCGACCATAGTTCCGCTATGGTCAGGGAATTAAAAATGCGACGTTGCACAACTTGGGAGCCTACTGGATACTCGTGCCAAATTTGGTCGATATCCGTCAAGCCATTCAGGAGTTGACCATGGTCGACCATAGTTCCGCTATGGTCAGGGAATTAAAAACGCTGCAAATCCCTGCACAACGGTTTATTATTTTGTATAGAATACCCTTCTGTTACAGATCACAGCTCTATGTATAGATAACCCGTCTATATAATATGATATGTACTATTCTATGCATAATTATTTAGATCGCAGACCCTCCGTAGGTTAGTACCTAACCCCGTACTCGTTACTAGGTACCTACCTAAATCACGAGTTAAATGTTGCTAAATAATTCTGCCGATGACAAACAGTACCTAACAAAAAGAAACACACATAATGAAGTTCTGAAAAGAAATTGTTGATGAGGAGTGAAAAAAGTTGCAAAAGTACCTACCAACAAACTCCAGCCCCTTCTACGTAGATGGTATAATGAACCGTTGTGTAATAATTTACCGTTGAGTAATGATTTACCGTAGTAATAATTTACCCATCAATAATACTTCAACGTTTGTTCAAGTTTCACTACCTACCAACAAACTCCAAAAGAGCCATCATTTTTCAAATTAAATAATATCACAGAACATCCAACTCGACTTCATACTCCGCCAATATAATCAGGTGATCCCTACCAATGATTGGCCGTATTCACAAATTCCTATTGTGGGCGCGTCTCTGGTTACGAGATTTGGTTTGAATTGTATACAATTTCATTCACACTGGAGTCGAAAATGCCTGTCGGTGCAAACTTCGGGGCCTTACTGTGAACGAACGGCTGGACGTACGACGCTCCGGGTGGTCTTAAAAAACTCGCAAGTTCAAGAACTATTTAAAACCGTAAAAATATTTACGTAAAAAAATGGTATAGGCGTTTTGAAAATTTCAACCCCTATTTTGAACCCCTTAGAGATGACTCACAGTAACGTCGAGCTTCGAGGACCAACTAGACGCCGAACGGAACCTATAACCCGAATTTCATCAATTTTTTTTCATGGTAACTAAGAAAAGTGGCCCGTACGGCGTACGGTGTACGGCGTACGGCGTACGGCGTACGGCGGACAGACAGAAATATTTTTATTGCAGTTTTGGATTCTACATACCTTGAAACGTAAACCATCAAATTTTGAGGGGGGGTAAGAATTTTTTTTTTCATGCTCGATTCCAATGGTTCATTATTGAAAATAATAAACCAAAATGCGACGTTGCACAACTTGGGAGCCTACTGGATATTCGTGCCAAATTTGGTCGATATCCGTTGAGCAATTCGGGATTCGACCATGGAGGGGCCCATGGATGCGCTATGGTCGACTGCGGGGGTAGTCCGAAGGGTCGATCGTAGATAGAATTTCACGTAGATTACGAATACGCGATAAAAAATAGGGGTTACCATTTCAATTAACGAAGTTGACCATGGTCGACCATAGTTCCGCTATGGTCAGGGAATTAAAAATGCGACGTTGCACAACTTGGGAGCCTACTGGATATTCGTGCCAAATTTGGTCGATATCCGTTGAGCAATTCGGGATTCGACCATGGAGGGGCCCATGGATGCGCTATGGTCGACCGCGGGGGTAGTCCGAAGGGTCGATCGTAGATAGAATTTCACGTAGATTACGAATACGCGATAAAAAATAGGGGTTACCATTTCAATTAACGAAGTTGACCATGGTCGACCATAGTTCCGCTATGGTCAGGGAATTAAAAATGCGACGTTGCACAACTTGGGAGCCTACTGGATATTCGTGCCAAATTTGGTCGATATCCGTTGTGCAATTCGGGATTCGACCATGGAGGGGCCCATGGATGCGCTATGGTCGACCGCGGGGGTAGTCCGAAGGGTCGATCGTAGATAGAATTTCACGTAGATTACGAATACGCGATAAAAAATAGGGGTTACCATTTCAATTAACGAAGTTGACCATGGTCGACCATAGTTCCGCTATGGTCAGGGAATTAAAAATGCGACGTTGCACAACTTGGGAGCCTACTAGATATTCGTGCCAAATTTGGTCGATATCCATCAAGCCATTCAGGAGTTGACCATGGTCGACCATAGTTCCGCTATGGTCAGGGAATTAAAAATGCGACGTTGCACAACTTGGGAGCCTACTGGATATTCGTGCCAAATTTGGTCGATATCCGTCGAGCCGTTTGGCCGTACATAGAAGGACAGACAGACAGACAGAGCGCATGCGCAGGGCGAACCGCTGGCTCTATCATGTTGAAATTTATATGGGACCTCAATGGGCCCTACCCGCTTAATCCCTGAGAATTACATTGAAATTGGGTGAAATCTTTGGTTACTACGGCTGTAACAAGGAAATTGAATCTATTTCACGCCAGCGCATGCGCAGAGCGCACCCAGGGTCCGATCATGCTGAAATTCATACTGGAACTCACTAGGCCTTGTCCAAACAACCCTTGAAAATTTGAGCGAAATTGAATCAAAATTGTGAAAGTTATGCGTGTTTGTTGAATTTAACGTTAGCGCATGCGCAGGGCATACCGCTGGATCAATCATGTTGAAATTTGTATGGGACCTCAAGGGGCCTTATCCGCACCATCCCTCAAAATTTGAGCTGAATCAATTCAAAATCGTGGAAGTTATGGCTGTAACAAGGAAATGCGGACAGACTCACAGACTCACAGACTCACAGATTCACAGACTCACAGACTCACAGACTCACAGACTCACAGACCGACAGACACGGAACCAAATTTGTTCAGTAGGCTTTGAAACGCAAAATGCAAGTGGAAATTTTGATTTCTGAAGACAAAAATTTTTCGGCTCACGAAAGTGAACACAAGGCTTCCGCTGCTTCGCAGACTCGGAAGCAAAATACAATTTCAACAATCGAAGATAATTTGTCAAAATTAGGAGTCTAATTCGAGTGGGCCAAAATTGGCAAAAACCAACCATTGCTAGGCCAGTTCTTGGAACACCCACCGTAATCGTAAAATTAGGTAGGTAAGTGGCACTAAGTTTTTCATTTGGGATATTCAACCGACCACCTCATTATTACACACGAAATAAATCTATAGGCAGCAATTTTGTATATCCATTACAATTTTTTTTAAACCCCTCTAGTTATTTGTGCCAGTAGAATTTGCAGCGTTTATCGTTATGGTAGGAAACTTGATTCAGAGACATACAAGTGCTCACTATAAGATCAGTCGTTGAAGGATATGGTGATTGAAATACAAAAGCTTGGGTAGTTATGTAAATATAATACTATAATATATGAATTCAAGTAGCGAGTAGAGATGCCAATCTGTCCCTAACAGAACGGCCAGTGACGTCTTCTGGGTGAGATTCCATGGATTCATCTTCATCAGGATTGACTGTCATATACAGGAAAAACTTCTTCCAGATAGTTTTCATTTTTTTCACTGGATGGAGTAAGTCCAAATCATCTTCCGATGACACCTCGATAGGAGAGATCGACCCCTCATCACTCGATGAACTCATGGCGAGCGAGAAGTACGAAAACGCAAGTGAGAGAAGTGGATAGGGTTATTAGAACGAATAACAACGACGAACGACGGTGCGATGAGAAATGATTTGATTGGCTTAAGCGGGCGAGCGGTAGTGGGGGGCGAGCAGTCAGAAAGGAGTACATCGGAAAATCCGCGGACTGATCTGACGGTCTTGGAACTGTCTTCGAACCGCCAGAAAAACACCGCGAACAGCATCCTATGGATGCTATACAGTCCGAGACGAGTCCGCAAGACCACCGCGAACGCCAAATGATGGATCTGACGGTTTGAAGACAGTCAGATGGCCACCGCGAACAAACCTTGTAAGTCATCCCTAAGGGGTGAAAAATAGCTGTAGAAATTTTCAAAACGCCGTAGCTCGAATACTGAATAGAATGATATTTATGGTTTTTTAAAGTTTTTACATTGAACGCGAATTGAAGCATTTTTTGAGACCAGCACGAGCATTGTAAGTCCAGCCGTTCGTTGGCACCGAAATGCTTCGTCAACATGATCGTGAATGAAACGGTATAAATCCAGCCCAGTCATCATTGCCAGGGAACACCTGATTATAATCACGGATGGCTGTATGGAGTTGGTTGTACTGTGATATTATTTCATTTGAAGAATGCCATCATCTTTTGAGTTTTGTTGATAAGTACTTCTGTAATTTGAACAAACGTTACGCTTCATGAATAACACCAAATGATTACCTAATGACTGAATTACTGAATCCCGCGCATTTTTATGAAACTGTAATTCCCAGGCCGGCTCCAGTGCTCAATTTAGGGCTTTCCTGGGGGGAGCTTGAGGGTAGGTACTGACCACAGAGAACAGTGATCTACGCAGAAGGGTCATAAATACAGATAAATAATAAACCGTTGTGTAATCATTTGCAGCGTTTTTAACATTCATCACACTCGTGTTAATGTTAAACAAGTCTCTTTCTCAAAGTGACGAACACTGGTGCTACCACCCGTTAGCCATTACGCCTGGAGTCACACACCTGGTCTACATAGTACCTGGAGTTACATTTGTGTTAAAATCTAGTGATGAAGTCAGAATGCTCTGAAACGGAATATAATTGGAATTTTTTTTTTCAGAAGTTCACGCGCCTACCTATCCACTCGATAGGTTGGCAACAGCCTTCCTTGAAAATTCGGTTGTATGCCTGATCTGCAGCAGTCAAAACTAACGTTTTGGGGGTTACAGATAATATTAATCTAGCTGACTTTGTATTTCTTCAAAAAAGATGTATGTTTCTATTAAACCAATTAATGAAACACAGGGATTTTGAACGGATTTTTTTTTTTTTTTTTTTTTCATATTGTTTAGCAAACCTGATTTGAGGGTACTTAAGGCGCCCATACACTGTCCAACCGTCGGACCCAACAAGGGGTGGGGAGGGATGAAAACGCCTCCCATTCCCTACTGTTGGATCGTGTGTGGGAGGACGTCCAACTGTTGGATCGTGTGTGGGAGGACGTCCAACCGTTGGATCCGACCAACCTGGTTGGGTGTGGTCGGATGGCAAAACCGCCCAACAAACATGGTTGTGCCCTTCCCCCTCCATTACTCCCGACCAAGTTGTACCGTGTGTGGCGCTGTCGGACCAACTTCTTCTTCTTCTCCTGTAATTTTTTGTTCGTCTGAAGCAGACACACGTTGTTTTACGTAATTTTTATCAGTTTCTCCTGTTATCAGTTGTGCCAGTACCTCAAGATATTGGAGTTTGGATAATTGGTGTTTACTGTTACTGTTTTGTTATTATCATGAGAGGTGAAACAATGAATTGTACCGAAGTTGATGCAACAACGGAGTTATTGGAAAACTATAGGATTCACGTTCGGGAAAAATAAAAAAACGCGGGAAACTTGGTAGGATTGGGTGCTTGTTTGGTTGGATCGTGTGTGAAGCGCCGTCTGGTTGGCAGGGGGGCGCGTTTTCGCCTCTCCCCACCCCTTGTTGGGCCCGACGGTTGGACAGTGTATGGGTGCCTTTAGGTTAGGCTGCTGAATTCAAGTTTCATGTGGACCAGACCTAGGTCCATAACGTACTATTGAGTGGTAGAGAAAGAGCAAAAATGAGGATGCTATAACTCGAACACAAGACACACTGTGTCTTGAAAGGTACAATACCTATCAAGGTATTATTATCTATGTATAATACCTATCTCCTAAGATAGGTATAATATGGGGATTGTGGTTGCCCTGCAAATGACAGTGGTTTGTACTTGCTTCACAGCACAATGTACCTATCCCAATTCAAATCACGTTTTCAATAAATCTATAGGCAAAAAAGAACCAAATCGTCCAGCGTATTTCCTCAAGGGTTTCGTTATTGTGCAAGTACCTACTTACATGTATAGGACAACGTGGAGGAAACCCTTAACACTCAAATTTACCAGTAGGTACCAAAACATTAACTGCTCGACTGCAATCTAGCCATTTTGTAAGCCCTCCCTCACGCTCATATGAGTATAGTGCTCACTAGGTCCAGGATGAACGTCATGAAAGGAAAATAAGCATAGCTACTTCATAACCTCCGGAGATAAGTAATTAAATTCCGCCTTCCAGACAGCACCACTGAATGACTGATTTTTCTTCCGTCAAACAGTGAACCTACTGATGACTAACATTTTATTCTTACCCAGAAAAGCAAATCAAGTACCTTGGAAGGAGGTTTTTCTTCCTTTAGTTTCTTCTTTCCATTCTCTGATGGATCAGAACGAGTCGACGAGTCGTTTTTGTTCCCCTCCTTGTTTGCTAAAGGTGTCCTGTGAACCCTGCCATCAAGTCGACCAGCATCACCTGTGGCAGCCCCTTCAACGTCACTCGCCATCTCGACGTCTTTACCCAGATGTCCACTCACGGATTCTGCCACTGTAGCCATCGTTTATAAGAGTGGTTGCTACCTATAAAACCCAGTAGTGGGTCGTATTAACCAACAATCGAAACACGTTGACAACGGTTTCTCCCGCAAAACTACATCCAAGTCGTAAAACTCGTGATTACCTGCCCTACGATATCCATAAAATGCAACGAGTTGCTACACCGCAACAAAACATGGGCAAAATAATATGCATATGTCGAGGAAACAAAACGCGCATAGAAACCAGTGAAGGTTCAGTTTACATGCAATTAAAGATTTCCGTTTTCAAATTAACGATGGATCAAATTAAACACCTAGAATAAAGAGAATTCATTTGAAAAAATTCCAACATAATCACGAGACAAATCACACGGGTAAGTGTTGTTGTTGTTTGCTCGCATCAAGGAACCGTGGAAGCATACAGCCCGCACTGAATGACCTCAAAATCTTGGCAAAATCCAGAATTTTATACATTTAAAGCTTAATATTGATGTTTGTGAGAATTTAAATAAATATCTTGAGAACAATGGATAGTTAGGAGGAGTGAACAGTGGAATCTTTCCCCATGGAAACCGACTTGTTTCATCTGGAACGACATAACTTCGCAATGGTGTTCTAATCACCTTATCTATTTGCACCTTATCTATTTCTGTTTATTTTTTTCCTTGGTTTACGCTTTTCCATAGAATACTGATATACTAACGTAACAGGGCTTTTCTAGAATTCGGTTCTGTAATGTTATTTGGGAAACATCAGCGTGTACATCTTATTGCTCTTGGTACATTGCTTGGTACATGCTCTTACTTAGTTTATTGTTAAAACATGAAGCTTCAAAACGTGTGCCGAACTATTCGCCGCTCCATGTCATCTTTCGCCTACAAAGTAAGATATTATATTTATCGAACACGCCTATGTATTGTGTCACTTATTCATTATCGCAGTACCGTTCAATTCAAGATAGAAATTTCACCTACCTATACTTATTGGTAACCTAATGGCTTCGTACTTATTCTATGTGTATCTTCTGCTTTTTCGCTTTGGAAATCGCTTAAATTCTTACATATTATTGTGATCTGAATGCAAGTGATGGATTGGTTTGGACTGACAGGAAAATATTGTCAACATTGACGGCCACTGTGTTAATTACCTAAAAGTTGGAGAGGGTAGCCACCACCTCATCTGCCTTCCTGGTGCTCTAGGTGAGTTTCGGATGTGATTATTCTAAATAGAAAAATGTTTACCTGCCTCCCAGAATCATAAAGGTGCTCCGTTCCAGGAACGATATGGTCTGACTTCAAGCCTCAAGTCGAAGGCCTTGACAAGAAAAACTTCACGATAGTGGCTTTGGATCCTGTGGGTTATGGGAAGAGCCGACCACCTAATAGGAAATTTAACCGTAATTTCTACCACGAAGACGCGGAGATCTCTTCGAAATTGATGGAGGTAAGCGTCAACAATTTTGCAACCATTCTGAATAATCTCGAGGTGTTATATCCCGCTATCGCGATTTTTATGTCACAGGTTTTGAACATTGAGAAATATTCTATGTTGGGTTGGTCTGATGGAGGTATCTCAGCTATGATCCAAGCTGCTGCAACCCCTGATAGGATCAACAAGCTTGTTATCTGGGGTGCCAATGCGTACATCTCTGACAGGGACATGAAACTCTACGAAGGTTTCCATTTTTTCCTTTTCATGCCATACGTACTGAAAAAATACCACTTAAATCCATATATCACGTATATTGGAGGAAAATAAGCGCAGAGTGGAGACTTGTTCGTGTTACTGAAATATTATTTTGTTGTCTGTGCAGGTATTCGAGACACAGCTAAATGGTCGGAGAAAATGAGAACACCTCTTGAATTGACGTATGGGGCGGAAGGACTGAGGGATATGATGCTAGAATGGTACCAGACCCTGGATCAAATCCACAAGGAAGGTATGATCCATTTATTGATTGTCAGATACAACAAGTACCTATTATAAGAATAGAGTCAGAAAAATATTAAGAAACAAAAAATCGTAAAATTGATTCATAGTTACAGAACCCCGAAAACTAGATGCAAAGGCCCTTATCGCACTAGCACTTTTTACGCATTTTCTTATTCCCAGACGTGAAGTGGAAGAACTGCGCTTTTTTGGAATTTTCTCAATCCCCCCCCATAGCATCCTGGCGGAGCAATATTATGCCCACTGAGATAATGTAGGACAAGTTATAATTTTCCCCTCGACGCCATTTGTGCAAGAAAAATGCTCTAACATAACCCTTGGGAAGGTAACATTTCACAACTCTGTTAAGTAACCCTGTTGTCGGGCTGTCCATTTTCCAGCATTGAGAATTAATAGATACCCTTCTGTTATTCTGTGACAAAGACTGAGTAGGTAGTTATTCTGTTTTTTGTTTCATCTGTTACACTGAAATAATGCTGTGCACTAGCTAATGTTGCTTCAGTATTTGGAGCCCTAACCTGACCAGTTTCAGTACCAGAATGTGTATTTGAGATGTGTACAGCACTTATTCCTCTTCGACATCCACGTTTTAGCGAGTTTTCAAAGGAAATGTAGCTATTTGGCTCGTTCAAATATTTCAGAGCTGCTCCCTGTGAACCGGAAACACTCTAAAATCCCTTAATTTCCATGGTAAAAAATTCGTTCTTGTGCAGAAAACTCCGTCTCCGCAAGAGTAATAATGAGCTCGTTACCCAGCCCGATCTCACTGTGCGCAGCAATCCAAATTTGCACTTTTTTGGCCCAAAAAATCAAAGCAACATAGGTATGTGGGGTGATGTCAAGTTTTTTGGGGCGCTGAATCGATTAAAATTGGTCCCAGTCTGATTAGGCGCACCCAGCGTACAAAATTTACACAATTGTAGTCCAAAATCCAAAAAAAATTGCATATTTTTTATGTAGACATGTGAGGTGTCGTTATGTATGTGTAATATAAAATGTACATAATATATATTATATATTGGTCGCCGAATCGAGTGCGAGTAGTTTCAGCACGTTCAGACTGCATCGAGTGATCAAAATCACAATTTTTTGTGATCAAAACACCAAAAAATTATTTTTTGACATGATTTTTTTGCACGACATGCCACTCTGGTCTCAACAAGTGCCCAGTCAGGCCGTAGTGGGTGATCTGGTCCATTAATTTAAATTCCCCAAACGGTTTCTTTAAAAATTCGCTCCTAAAGCCATGCTGCTTAACTGGAAATTTTTATTCGAATTTGTTATTCAAGTTCGGAACTGCGGAAAACTGCAGAAAAACTGATCAATGCGATATTTTTGATAGTTTTTCAGTTATTTCTTCATTAGAAATACCTGTTGGAAAAAAATTAACTTCTGGTGAAAGGACCATTAGGTTTGATAGCTCGTCGGTACTTATCACCCGTAACTGACCTAACCTTACACAACTTTCAGTTGTTTGACTCCAGAGAAGTTGATTAGGCGTCTGTAAGGTTTCAAAAACCCTTGGGCTAGCCATGAAACCTTGTCACTTTCGGGGCTGTCTTGATCGTGTTGTTCATCAGAAGTGTGGCTAATGATTTCTTCACCTTTTGCTTCACCCAGTAGATCAGAGACATATCTACATTTTCATGAGCAACTTTTTATTTACAAGTATTTACATTTTCACGAGCAACCACGTCAAGCTGTTACGTTGTAAAGGAAAAACGCTGCGAAGTCCTTGTCACATGGGTTTATTATTCTATCGGACATACGTACCTGTAGAAATGTAGGCTGTTCATTTATTGTTTCTTTCATGTGCCATCATTGAAATAGCTATGTTTAATTGCTTCCACCAATTTTGGGTCCCAAAAACTCGAATTGGGCTCCTTTTTTTCCCTCAAATTATCTTTGATCATTAATAGTGGCATTTAATTGTCTTGATTCACCTGTTGACACTTTTTCTAGTGTTATTATACAAACTGATGGTGATTTCAGACAATTTCCCAGGTTTTTGACTCATAAAAAATGAATTTTGGGAGCTGAACCTTCGTTCACACTTTGGTCAAAATCGACTTCATATTCGGTCTTCTCGCCATAAAAAAAAAAAACACGGAAAAAGATAACTTACCTCAAAAGCTCATTTTATTAAAACACCAACAAAAATGTTACCCCCATTTTTCACCCGTAACACCCTTGGGTATTATTCCGATTGGTCTACAAAGTTTCAGGACACAACTAGGGCCCAAATGGAGCCTGTGTACGAAAGAACGAATTTTTTAGACCGAAATTGACGTAGTTATGCATGATACGGCGGACGGACATTGCATTTTTGGAATCTACTCACCTTGAAACAAAAGACAAAAATTTGAGGGGGTGATATACAATTTTTTCCTGAGCGAATACGTAGGTGAATTATTCACAGTATAATAAACCAAAAATGGGCAATTTCTGTGAGTAGGATTTTATTTTATTTTTGATCTCAGAATCTGATTCAGCACCCTTGAAAAACCCCCACTGCCTATTATTTTCATCTCAAAACTCCGTGTAGCTTGGGGAACAAATGGATAGAAAGAAAACGAAATGACGTTATCGTGGTACCCCTAAAATTCTTGTACCACACCTATGTAATACTTAAATTATTTAACCAAATAAACGAAGGGAACAGCGAGCTGAGCGACGCTGAGGGGAAAGTAGAAGGGTCCGCTCTATTGGCCGCCATCACTCCCCAACGGTTGTAACGGCCGTTGATGGACGGGGGACAGGTGAAAAGGGGCCTTTATAAACAGCCCTGCTGGCCCAGCTCCTCATTCGACCGACCACTCTCCTACTTGCGACTTCTCTCTCTCTCTCTCTCTCTCCTGCCCTTCTCCTGCACTCGCTGTGGTGGTATTCATCTTCTTCCTCCTGGCGCCTTCCTCTCCTTCCTCTAGCACTTGCTGTGGTGATAACGCTGGGATGGTAGCAAAAGACTCCTAAGGAGCACCTAATACCTGCTGTGGTGATTACTGCGGGTTATTAGTTTCCCTCACATCCATCCAATTAACGCCTGCAGTGGTGATAACCGCGGGGCGTTAGCAAGACTCCTACGGAGCACATCCTTCATTCATCCATCCAAACCAACCTCATCCAACTTTCAGCCATCATAAGTGGTATCATAAGTATCATAAGTGGATAGAGCTGAGGGTTCCCCCCAGCCGGGGGTGGGGTGAGGGTTTTACCAATGACGTCATTCTTTCTTTCCACTGGTTTATCGCCCACTTTTAATCACTGGATACCCCTCATATAGCGCCTTTTTGAAAAGCACTCGTTGAGATCTTTTACTTAAAAAAATGAAAGAAAACATGTGAAATTACCCATGCATGTAGCCTGTGTTGCAGTGAAGAGCACACCAGAAAAACAAACCGCATCAAGTTCAGTTGTTTGGGCATCTACTCAAGACATACAAACAAAGAAACTTCGAGTTTTATTCTACAGAAGAAGTTTATATATGGGCAGTTGTTAAAATATCATTACACTCTTTTAAAAGGTTTGCCCCCCCCCCCCCCCCTCGCCCCACAAAAATTTCTATGGCGCAGTCTGACGTGGTCACCTCTGGTAATCTACTTTTATTGTGCAATTGGGTTGGCCCTTATTGTTTAAAATAAATAATATAACCCCAAACGCCGTCACAAGGCCTTTGGTAGTCTGGGACGCAAAATAACCACCTACACAACATCACAAACCCAAAACTGCTTTACCAGCTCATTTTGTATGTTTCTGCCAGGTGGTGACATATGTAAGCAGGGCCTCGAGAAAATTAAAGCACCAACGTTGATCCTTCACGGGAACAAGGATCCGGTAGTCCCCGACGAGCATCCTGTTTTCTTAAACGAAAATTTGAAAAATTCCAGGTATAGGACGCAAATAATAATTTTATATTTTCCTATTGAGACTTCAGTAATATTATCTCTTCCAATTGATCGATCTTCGACACTACTAATTTGACTGTGAAATGTTTCAGGCTTCATAGATTTCTTGATGGTAAGCACAATATTCACTTGAGGTATGCCACTGAATTCAACAAGATCGTCACTGAATTCCTTCTTTCCCGTTGAAGTAGATCCCTAATAGTTTTTTGCAGTAGGTACGTCGGTACACCGATGTACGTGATGCATTCTGCATTACGTAAGGTGGGTACCTACATTCTGGGCTGTTGTTGCAGTGTCGCATCCTGCCTCAGCGATAACGTTTGAGCCTGAGCATCAGTACATTACGGACTTGGGTTGGTTTTTAGTTTATTGTCTGGCAAGCTGATAGCGATATGTCATAGGTGGGTGGGTCCAACCCAACTGATTGTCTTTATTCTCTACTTCCACAGGTAGTTAAATTTCTTAGAAAAGGTTCGTATTTTCGATACCTAAAAACTAGTAGAATGAAAACAATGGTTCATTATTGCAAATAATAAACCAAAAATTCTAACCCCCTCAAAAACGTTTCACATACGTTTCAAGGTATGTAGAATCCGAAAATGCAAACGCTGCAAATCCCTGCACAACGGTTTATTATTTTGTACAGAATACCCTTCTCTTACAGACCACAGCTCTCTGCATAGATAACCCTTTATACATATGATGTAGATCGCACACCCTCTGTAGGTTAGTACCTAACCCCCTACTCGTTACTAGGTACCTACCTAAATCACGAGTTAAATGTTGCTAAATTAATTCTGCCGATGACAAACAGTACCTAACAAAAAGATACGCACATAATGAAGTTCTGAAGAGAAATTGTTGATGAGGAGTGAAAAACGTTGCAAACGTACCTACCTACAAACTCCAGCCCCTTCTACGTAGATGTTATAATGAACCGTTGTGTAACAATTTACCGTTGAGTAATGATTTACCATTGTGTAATAATAATTTACCCATAAATAATACTTCAACGTTTTGTTCAAGTTTCACTACCTATCAACAAACTCCAAAAGAGCCATCATTTTTCAAATGAAATAATATCACAGATCAACCAACTCGACTTCATACCTACTCAGGTCAATATAATCAGGTGGCCCCTAGCAATGATTTTATCTCAGGCCAATGGCCGATTTTTAGCGCGTCCCTGGTGACGAGAGTTGGGCTAAATGTATACAATTTCATTCACCCTGGTGTCGAAAATGCCAAATTTCGGGTCCTTACTGTGAACGAACGGCTGGACGTACGATGCTCTGGGTGGTCCCGAAAAACTCGTAAGTTCAAGAACTATTTAAAACCGTAAAAAGATTCACGTAAAAAAAGGTATAGGCGTTCTGAAAATGTCAACCCCTATTTTGAACCCTTTAGAGATGACTCACAGTAACGTCGAGCTTCGAGGACCAACTAGACCCCGAACGGAACCTATAACCCGAATTTAATCAATTTTGATTCATGGTAACAAAGAAAAGTGGTCAGTACGGTGTACGGCGGACAGATAGAAATATTAGAGAGTTGTCGCAACCATTTTCCGAAAAACGCAACTCCACAACGTAACTCTGTTCTAGGGTGACAAATTCGGATGCTAACTATCTAACGTACGTTCCATGAGAAGTTACGTGTCTACGTAACTCCGGACATATTTGAAGTGACGTTAACGTAATAATTTGTCTGTCAAGTTAACCTCTTTATTCTCAAACTAGCTCGTAACATAATTATTCAGTAATAGTTTCTATGAGTATTGAACAATTTCTAGAAGAACAATCGTGCCTTTTTACTGTAAAACCGTACTCAAGGCACCGTGAGACCTTGGGTCCTTCGTATAATTTTACATACCCGCAATACTTGCTAATTACAAGGCACTCACTTACCGTGCTCATGGCTTTCGGATGGCAATGCTCAAGATGAATAGGTACACGAACCATATGAAGTTCAAGCTTCCAAATATACCTAAAGAGAACCCAAAATAAAGACAACGCAAACGGCGGAAAACCTTCCCGAGGCCAGCTCCTCCTGTCTTTCTATAAAATTCGAGGTGACGCGATAGGGTAGCCATGGAAATCGAATTTGGTTATCCGCGAAGAAGTTTACCAAGTTACGTAGTACGTAGCTTTGAGATGCGTGACACGCATCTTTCCAATAGAAGTTACGTGGTGCTGGGCAACGCAAGTCTTGAAAACGCCAAAACTACGTCTCGAACGTAGCACTTGTGTTTACGTTCTCTCTCCCGATCGTCAATTTTTGGTTGCGACAACTCTCTATTTTTATTGCATTTTCGGATTCTACATACCTACCTTGAAACGTAAACCATCAAATTTTGAGGGGGGGTAAGAATTTTTTTTTTTCATGCTCGATTCCAATGGTTCATTGAAAATAATAAACCAAAACCGTAAATTTGCTTTTAAGTGGGCTACCCTTAGATCAGTTCAGCTGAAAATTAGTCAAGCATCATAATTTCCATGCATTTGAAAACTTGACTTCCAGATATGGATGACGCTATGGAATATTTTTATTCTTTACCATTTTGGTTTATTATTTTCAATAATGAACCATTGGAATCGAGCATGAAAAAAAAAATTCTTACCCCCCCTCAAAATTTGATGGTTTACGTTTCAAGGTATGTAGAATCCAAAACTGCAATAAAAATATTTCTGTCTGTCCGCCGTACGCCGTACGCCGTACGGGCCACTTTTCTTAGTTACCATGAAAAAAAATTGATGAAATTCGGGTTATAGGTTCCGTTCGGCGTCTAGTTGGTCCTCGAAGCTCGACGTTACTGTGAGTCATCTCTAAGGGGTTCAAAATAGGGGTTGAAATTTTCAAAACGCCTATACCATTTTTTTACGTGAATATTTTTACGGTTTTAAATAGTTCTTGAACTTGCGAGTTTTTTAAGACCATCCGGAGCATCGTACGTCCAGCCGTTCGTTCACAGTAAGGCCCCAAAGTTTGCACCGACAGGCATTTTCGACTCCAGTGTGAATGAAATTGTATACAATTCAAACCAAATCTCGTAACCAGAGACGCGCCCACAATAGGAATTTGTGAATACGGCCAATCATTGGTAGGGATCACCTGATTATATTGGCGGAGTATGAAGTCGAGTTGGTTGTTCTGTGATATTATTTCGCTTGAAAAATGATGGCTCTTTTGGAGTTTGTTGGTAGGTAGTGAAACTTGAACAAACGTTGAAGTATTATTGATGGGTAAATTATTACTACGGTAAATCATTACTCAACGGTAAATTATTACACAACGGTTCATTATATTATCTACGTAGAAGGGGCTGGAGTTTGTTGGTAGGTACTTTTGCAACTTTTTTCACTCCTCATCAACAATTAATTTTCAGAACTTCATTATGTGTGTTTCTTTTTGTTAGGTACTGTTTGTCAACGGCAGAATTATTTTAGCAACATTTAACTCGTGATTTAGGTAGGTACCTAGTAACGAGTACGGGGTTAGGTACTAACCTACGGAGGGTCTGCG
Organism: Leptopterna dolabrata; assembly: GCA_954871275.1. NCBI lineage: Eukaryota > Metazoa > Arthropoda > Insecta > Hemiptera > Miridae > Leptopterna > Leptopterna dolabrata. Next base: position 18,569,565 of record OX940977.1, read on the forward strand.
ATCTACATAATATGTATATAATAGAATAGTACATATCATATTATATAGAAGGGTTATCTATACATAGAGCTGTGATCTGTAACAGGAGGGTATTCTATACAAAATAATAAACCGTTGTGCAGGGATTTGCAGCGTTTTGTTTTCGTTTTACCAGTTATGGATGTACAATTATAACTGAGGTAGCAAATTGATGGACAGCGTAGACCTCACTTTCATGTAATTGGCATCGTTAGTAAACTGTACATCAGCGAATTGTTCATTGATTTAAAGATGAATATTGCAGTGTAGGTTGTGACTGGATGGTGATGCGTTTTGATTCAATTAATACAAAAATGTTGTGAAAATACAAAGTACTTTCTCCTTCTTGAATAGGTTCAAACTGATTGTAGTCGCCTATGTGGGTACGAGTTTCACAAGTAAACATTTACGCAGATGTTGATGACACAGTCGATTGGAGCAGGAATCAAAGTATTTATGTTCCCATATAAAATTACAAATTAGGATGCTCAATGAACAAGCTTTCCTTTCTAATAAAAATAACGTTAGTTAGCGTGCATAGACTATTAAGATTAATTATTTTTGTAAACGCTTGTTGGATAATGAAAAATACTTGTTTGTTCTCTGACATTAAAAGTTGGTTGACAGCAATATCTCGTGAGTTGTTATCCTCTAGTACCTACCTACGTCATTCAAGAACCTTAGTAGTTTTTTAGTGATTAGGCAGAGATGCTTCAAGACTGGCGAAAATAGCAGGATTCGAGCTGTTGCAGTATTATGACAGAAATAACGACGGCGCAATAACCAAGAATGTTGACAGGTACCTATGTACTTGGTAATTTATGGATTTGTCATGAAACGCTGGGTTCTGGCTCCGTTCGCTTTCTCTTGGCGGGCGGCCTCTCTTTTTCATCGGTCTCTTCCAACGTTTTCAACATTTCCACGATCTTCGCGTTTTTCCGAAACAACAGTTTGATGTCGTCTGCATTGATGTTGTTTCTTTTGGCGTGGCCAGCAAAGGCCTCCAGGTCTTCAGCGGCATCTTCCAGTTTCCTGAGCAACAAAGGAAGCATGTAAGTAGGTAGGTAGGTACCAGCATGATAGACCCACCCAGTAGCGGTGCGTGGGCTCTGAAAACGGTGGGGCACCAAACCAGAACACTAAACCAACAGGTTTGTATAAAAAAAAAAAATACCTCAAGGCAACAACACCCTTCCCTTATTTACTGACTAACTGATATTCAGCAAAGGTTATATCTTTTAATCAACACTCTTATCATCCTACGAAAATGCCGACAATTTCTACTGCAGATTAGCCATCGCATTCATATGTTACAAAAGCATAGTAAACTAAAATACAACCCGTCAGTTGGTACCTACTTGAATGGAGAAGCTGTTGACTAGAAGCTAGGTAGTTATCTGTGTTCCGACGCTGATCAATCCACAAACAGCCAACAGGACAAAGCGCACATAGGTACCACAAATACAAATCTGTCATCGGAACCGGACCACACGCAAAACGCCCAAAATTCGACACAAAATTGTAAACTGACAACAGACCCAACAGAGAAAGCTATTCACGAGACAACAAAAACAAGTCAAAAGACAAAGAAGCATCTCGTATCGAGATGACAAATTGGATCGAATCGATTGTGAAAAAGAACGATTTTGGAGAGGAAATCAGATTCTGCGGACAAGCCCCAAAGTGGGTGTGGCGAACAACATTTTTAATCGACAGCAGGACATCGATTACTGTCACTTTATTCCGATAACATGCTTGGTCTATGGAGCTAACTTAAAGGAACCACCATGGATGTTTTACTAGAATATTGAATATCCGCAATCCAGAGAAATCTGGTGAGTCGCTGTTGAACTTTGTGAAAAATGCTAGGTACAGTGTACGGAGCGAAATTCAAATGCCGACTGAACAATGGTTGGAGTTATTTTCTATCCATGGAGTGGGTGCGGGGCTTTGGCCTGCCTTATGGACACTGCCCCTGGACCCACCCCATGCATCTTTTTTTCTTATTTTTTTTTATCATTCGCCGGTCGGAGGCAATAAAGCCAACTCCTTCTGTACTCCTAGTGAAGGGAGAGTCAAAATTGTTACCACCGAGATAAGGAGTCAGTTAAGGGCACTCATCCAAGTGCCCGTCGTCCATGGTGGCCTGCATGTCACACAAGGGGCATATGGGGGATGAGAAAACCCAAATGCGGCGCAAGTGTGCCCACAAAAAGTCGTGGCCTTCGTCATGGGTTTCGGGGGGGGGGGGGGGATAATTATTGTGTTCAAACCTATGTTTACATGCCCCCTGGATGGCCGAAAGGTGAACTAAACAATCAAAAAGTCTGCCCAGACATCAAAAAGTCCGCCCAGATCTTCTCACGAAAATTATTTTCAAAAGTAATTTTGTTAACAAAAGTTATTGTTTTTAATGGTAACAGACTGCAGGAAAATTGTGTCGTGGTACAGTGCAAAAGTAATTAGGAATGTACAAAAAAGAATATGTGTCTTCGTTTCGTTTTCCCAAGGAAGAAGAGAAAAAGTGGATTCGTGCGATTCCCCGTACTAATTGGGAACCAAAACCTAGGTCAGTGGTTTGTATTTATAACATTTTCCGAAAATGATTTAGGTACAGTAGATAAGTAGGTACCTTCAACGGGGAGAATAGAAAGAATGGACCCTTGCAAAACCTAGATACGTACCTACAGTAGTGTGTATACGAATACTTGTGTACGAATACTTGTGTATTCGTACCTACAGTGCTTTCCATCATTCAGCTACGGTGATGGTATGACAATAGAATATTCTATGACATTGATCATTGAATATTATGAACATCATCTCCCAAGAGTTCGAGGATAAGTTTTTGAAGGCTCCTAACCAAAAAGACATCATAACATTTGTCTCAGAGAGATCGCATTCCAAATTAGAAGACATCAATACGTCCGGTCAATGTGATTACGAACCATTATTCCAAGAATGTTCGTGATCAAAAATCAAAGAATGCTGCACGATCCTTGTCACATGGGTTTATTAGATATTCTATTGACATCAAAAAAGCTGGCTATTCATTTACTGTTTATTTCATGTGTAATAATATTGATAGATATAGCTAGTTTTGGTATTTTTCACAAATTTTGGCCCCAAAAACTCGAATTAGGCTCCTATTTTTGACAAATTATCTTCGATCATTGAACTTCTCAATGAACTGTCTGGATTCACTTCTGAGTTATTATACAAATTTCTAGTGATTACAGCCATTTTCACAGGTTTTTGACCCATAAATATTGAATTTTGAGAGTTGAAACTTCGTTGGAACCTCAATACTTCACTCAGTGGTCAAAATCAACTTCATATTTGGTCTCCTCACCCTAAAAAAACACGGAAAACACAAGCTCAAATTCACTAAAACGTGAAAAATACCTAATTTTGCACCCATAACACCCCTCGATGTTTTCCGTTCGGACTGCCGGGGGCACAACTAGGGCCCAAATGGAGCCGGTGTGCTAAAGAACGGTTTTGGTTTATTATTCTGTAAATAATACACCTATGTAATCGCTCAGCAAAAAATTTTTATAACACCCCCTCAACATTTTTTCTTTTCCGTTTCAAGGTACGTAGATTCCAAAAATGCAATGTCCGTCCGCCGTACGCCGTCCGCCGTATCACGTGTACAGGCTTCATTTTCGGCCTAAAAAAATCGTTCTTTCGCACACATGCTCCATTTGGGCCCTACTTGTGTCCCGAAACTTTTCAGCCCGATCGGAATATACCCAGGGGTGTTATGAGTGAAAATGTGTATAAAAATAGGTACTTTTTGCGTTTTAGCAACATGTTGGTAACATGAGCTTTTAAGGTATCGTTTTTCATGTTTTTGGGGACGAGAAGACCGAATATGAAGTCGATTTTGACCAAAGAATAGAAAATTGAGGTTCTACCAGATGTTCAGCTCTCAAAATTGGTTTTTTATGAGTCAAAAACCTGGAAAAATGTCTGAAATCACCATCAATGTGTATAATAACATTGGAAAAAGTGTAAACAGGTGAATCAAGACGATTAAATGGTACTATCAATGATCAGAGATAATTTATTTAAGAAAAAATCGGTTGTACGTGAAAATCATTAGAAATTTTTCATAACAGCGTCCCAGATTTCGTTACGAAATTTCGTTACCTTTTTTGGCTAGTTAGTCCATGGCTAAAACACATTCTGTGTTAAAAAAAAGGAGCGTACTTTATTCGAGTTTTGGGGGCCAAAATTGGTGGAAACCACCAGAGATAGCTATTTCAATTATTTTATATGAGAGAAACAATAAATAAACAGCCAACATCTCTGTAGGTATGTCCAATAGAATAATAAACCCATGTGACAAGGACTTTGCAGCGTTTTTTTTTAGTCCGAAAATTAAGGTAGATATCGATGACACGGCGGACGGACATTGTGTTTTTGGAATCTACACACCTTGAAATGTAGAAATAATTTTGAGGGGGTGTTCCAAAAAAAATGTTCCGAACCGAATACATAGGTGTATTTGGAGAATAATCAACAAAAATGACAGTCGCAAGTTGAAGAAGTTCCAGAAGTAGAATACTATAAGCCAACTATAATTAATTCATGTTCCATTTCCTTTTCTCCAAGTCATCTTGCTTGTTCCTTTCTGCTGTTCTAGGTACCTATTAGTTCAGTACCTTTCTTTTAAATAATGCATCATTCAGAAGATGGTTGTTTTCATTAAATATACCTACTCGCAATATACAGGTATAATAATAAATAAGTGAAGGATTCATTCATGGAGCAACAAGAACGCAGTGGTTAAGAAAGGGGCCAAGAAGCTATTACAGCGTTGCCAGATCTTGCGCCGCGGCCTTCTCTGAAGCCCGCAGTGATTATAGTCACTCGAAAAACTTTACTATAAAAGTGTTACGCGGTTGTATGGAGCAGCAATGAATGGCAACTTCTATACTTGGAGATGAAGTGAACCCGTATCAATCTCAACCAAAGTGAAGGCGAATTATAGCATGTACTAGAGTGAACAGTAGTTGAATGTTTTAGCGCATTCGACAATTTGTTTTATCCGGCAGCAACGCGTCGGCTAGTATTTAATAAAAAAATAAGGACACGCTACCCCTGATGTTTCACATTAAATTATAGGGGATCACAATCAAGAACTTTCACGAAGAATGCCTCATTAAATTGCACAGTGCGAAGTCCGTCCACCAGTTTTTAGCTATTAGTCTAGGATTTTAACGAATGAACAATAACTAAATCTAAATGGACAATAAATAAATACATAACATCTAAAAGCCATCAGTGACGTGATAAAACGAAGGTTGAAATGAATTGACACTTGTATCCAACTTTTAGCTATAGGTAGGTGAAGTGATGACGAATATATACCTAACTATTGACGAACTATCGACAGTTCTCCATTCCTAGTATCCGCGAAGAACACTTTGGTACTACGTACTTATTTAATAGATTCTAGATTAGACCTACTTATTAGAATAGAATTTAATAGATCAGTAGATATTTGGTTGTTTTATCATTTGAAATGTTTCAAATAATTTATTAGGTACACGATGGAACTCTGAAGGTTGCTATTCATTGTGGAATTGTAATGCTGTACGCAAATTTACAATCATTTTCCTATAATTCTCTTTCCTTCCTCCTTTCTTCCGCTTCCTTTTTCTTTTGGAATATTTGACATATTTCTATGATTCCAGGGTCCATTCATGCTTCTCTTATGGTAGTGATGTGACGTTCAGCTACCACCTCCATTATGTCATATGATGCTATTTCCGACCAGCCTTGCAACCCACCGTGTTCCCGGGTTATTTAGTTATATAAAAACGCATACCTTGAACCCAAAAAATGCTTCACCCTTCGTTCCATCCTTATCAGTAATCGCTAATGTATATGATGACATTATGTGGTCGGGGTTACGGCTGATCTCAATATAATAGGGGTTGATTGAACTCCTCCTGATTATAGTGCCTTAAATCCGAATGCCGTGCCTTTTATACCGATTCCTGTCCTCCACCAAAGGCTCTTTCAACGCTTGCCACTTAAATATTAAGTTTGTCTCGTCATCTTGATCAGCTTAGATATTAAGTTGATTCCAGCGAGTTTCACGCAATCTGCTTATCTGAGACATGGCTAAGACCAAAAGTGTCTATATCCCAGAAATGACAGAAAGACTAAGGTTATAAATAAATCGAAAAATGTTGCCGAACCCAGGTGTTTACGTAGTTCTGGAGTTCGATCCATGAGAGGCGGAGGTGTAGGTATTTATTTGAAAGAAGGTATCAACTATAAGATAGACTCCTAATTTTCAATTCTGGAGTACCTGTTTGTCTCAGTATCAGTACCTAACTAATCTCAGTGTACTACTTGGTGTTGTTTATAAACCTCCACAACCAGCTTGTAGTATTGATGCAGCAAGAAACGTTACTTGCTGATATAGTGATGTGTACACACATGTGATGATTTGATCATATTGAGTGACTTTAACATAAACCAACAGTCGCATCAGACAGTTTCCTCCCTGGGACTTCATATTCTTACTGCTGGGTCAGCTCATATTACATCTTCTTCCCATAGCACCCACCGTAGGCTTGTGTATTATCCTAAACTAGTCCATAATGAACAAAATTCTGTCCCCAGTATCTCAAAACACAAGCTACTTTTTTTGACAGTTCGAAAATTCCTAAATTCAAACTGAAGAATGTAATGATTATCACCAATAGGAAACTGAAATCCATTAATCCTAAGGAACTAATGGTGATACATTGGGATAAAATGTAGGTATAGCTTTATGTCAGTGGATGACACGGTTGAGTATCTTAATGATAATCTTTTGTTTCTTCTTGATGAAGTTGCTCCTGAAAGGTCGTACAGAGTGAAACATAGTCGTGCCCCTTGGTTTACTTCTGAAATATCCTCTATTATCCAGCTACAAAAAACTGCATAACCTTGCAGCTCGTATGGTTAGGGATGCTAAACGTCGACACATGCTGTCCCAGCTTGATTCAACTGTGCATGACTCTCGTAACCTATGGAGAAAAAAATGTAAAAACTGCAGGTCTGAAGGGCAAGACAGCTGTGACTCCTAATAACTTTACCTAAATGCTCTCAATGCTCATTTTTCAAAGACTGCTAGTCCGACTGAATCTCCTTTTTGGGCTGAACCCACGATTGAGCCCAACTTTTCATTCTCAAATGTCAGTCAATATGACGTGCTGCGAGCAACTGTATCCATTAAATCAGGTACATCCGGAATTGACAAAATTCCGCTTCAGTTTCACATTTATACTCTGCCATTCACCTTAAAATACATTACCTATATTTTCAACTGTTCAATCACGACTTCAACTTTTCCTTCCCAGTGGAAGTCAGCCATAGTGAAACATATCCCGAACCAACCCACTTGTCTTTAATGAACTCCAGCCTATCAGTCTATTACCAGTTTTGTCCAAATCACTTGAAACTTTAATTAGCAAACAAACAACTTCATTCTGGTTTCGATAAATCTGAATGTACATTCATGGTCTTATTGTACTATATTAACGCTTTTGGTTCAGTTCTCACAACATACTTATCGATGAACTAAGCAACCTCTATGGACTCTCTACCTCTGCCATCAAGTTTTTGACGTTGTTGCTGGCAGGTCACAGATCGTGTCTGCGGGTGGTGCATGCTCTTCTCCAGTATCCATCCTCCAGGGTATTCCTCAGGGCTCCTTATTGGGCCCCATAATCTTTTCTCTTCACATTAACGATATGCCATCGGTAATTGACAGTGTGACGTATCATCTCCATGCAGATGATGTTCGGTTGTACATTCGCAGCAAGGTAGACACTGAGAGCATGTGTGCTACGGTTGAGAAACTCAAATCACGATTTGTTATGGATTACTGAGTGGTCTAATGTTACGGACTACTAAGGCACAATCAATTGCCATTTCCAAGAATAGGCAGGACACAACTGCTGTTCCCGAGATATCCATCCTTCCTTACTAGGATTGTGTGAAGAACTTGGGAGTTTACTGAACAGCTACTTGTCATGGGAGGATCACACTTCCATGGTATGTCGCAAAGTATACTACTCACTGCATACTATGAATCGTGTATGCTATTTCATCCCTGAGAATACCAGACTGCTTCTAGTCAAATCACTTATTTTACCTTTGTTCACTTATTGTAACGTAATTTTTGCTAATAGCTTTGATTCCAAATCTCTCCATCGTCTTCAGGTAATCTTCAACTCTGCAATAAGATTCATTAAAAACTTGAAACCTCACTGAAACCTCGCTCACATGTATCAACACATTCAAAAATAATTGCAGGTTTACATTTTCAAGATTATTTTAATTCAAATTTTATTATTCATGTACAAAATTAAATCAAAGAAGTATCCTCAGTACATATTGAACTTATTTCCTGAGACCTCATCAGCAAGGGCGTGTGGATTTCAGTCTTCGCAACACACCTGCAAGGCTATGGCTGGCTCACTCAGGGTGGTGAGTGCGAGGTTGTGGTCGGATTTGCCCCTGAATACTAGAGCTGCTGCGTTGACTGCTACCTTTGAGAGCGGAGTGAGGGAGTTTCTTAACTTAATTTGTTTGAACCTTGTCATTATTCCCATCTTTCTTGGAATCCTCTTTTTTCATTTCTTCCTTCCTTCTCATTCATCCTTCTTCTCTTTCTTTATTATACTTCATTCTACTTATTTAAATTCTTAATTACCTAAATACTCTTTATTATTCAAAATCGCCTGTACATGATTTACAATTATGATGCTTATGACTACCATATATACCTAAAAGGCCATGTAATTTTTCCTCAAAATAAAATGATTCACTTATTTTATAATGATCTTCCTCAAGGCATATGAATAAGTTGAGGGAAAAGTTGCTCAGTGGATGAAGAAAAACACGTAAAAGAAAGAGGTGATTTGAAGAAGCCATTCGCTCAAGTCAAATGGTATAACGCGCCGACTCGCCATCTGCTGCCACTGTACACCCAGTCAGAACCCGTATCTGTACAACGTCACAGGCAACAGCAGGGCCCGTTTCCCCGCTTCTTTTTTTGAATCACAAAGTTTGTAAGTCTCAAAAATATGAAGGAGGCGCATTTTCCCGATTCAGCCCTATTATCGTCTATCTCACATTATAAACTTGGTATTGAGAAAAAATGCAAACATAACTCACGATAATTGCCTATTATCTGCTGAGCATCCAATGGTGACGTCATCAAATCTTTAAGAATTTTCAAGGCCCGTTTACACGAGCGGACCGGGCCGGATAAATCCGAGGAGTACAGTAAGTGCGTACTTCTGCCCTGCCGTGTAAACGCTCCTCCGGACCGGTTATGGGCGTTCCCACTTGCTAGGGAGGCCCGATGGAAATTCCTTCGGATCTAGGGTCCCCCCACCGGACGATCCTACTCTCCCAACCCGTTTGCTCTGTCACCCTGTGATGTAAACGCATATCCGCTCAGGATCTTCTCCAGGACTAGGTACCTACATCCCTATAAACATGCATATAGTTTAAAAAACGCTGCGAAGTCCTTGTCTTATGGGTTTATTATTCTATTGGACTTACCTATAGTTCATTTATTGTTTCTTTCATGTGAAATAATTATTGAAATAGCCATTTATGATGGTTTCCACCAATTTTGGCCCCCAAAACACGAATTAGGTACGCTCCTTTTTTTTTTCAAATGATCTTTGATCATTGGTAGTGCCATTTAGTTGTCTTGATTCACCTGTTGACACTTTTTCTAGTGTTATTATACAAATTGATGGTGATTTCAGACAATTTCCCAGGCTGTTGACTCATTAACAATCAATTTTCGGAAATGAACCTTTGGTAAAAACTCAATTTTCGCCTCTTTGGTAAAAATCGACTTCATATTTGGTCTTCTCGTTCCAAAAACATGGAAAACGATACCTCAAAAGCTCATGTTACTACAACACAAAAAGTACCTATTTTTATACACATTTTCACACATAACACCCCTGGGTATATTCCGATTGGGCTGCAAAGTTTCGGGACACAACTATAGGGCCCAAATGGAGCATGTGTGCGAAAGAACGACTTTTTAGACAGAAATTGAAGCCGGTATGCATGATACGGCGTACAGGCTTTGCATTTTCTGAATCTAGGCACCTTGAAACGCAAAACAAAAAATTTTGAGGGGGTGTTATACACATTTATTGCTGAAGATAATAAACCTAAACGGTGGAAATTGTTATACAACTGTTTATTACGTTCTTGTCTTCGGTCCGGTCGTGTAAACGGCTGCCCGAAGGGAAGGAAGCCCCGCCCCCTCGGAGCGAGTCAGGAGGCTCCTAGCTAGGAGCATCGGAGTATGCGGCCCGGTCCGCTCGTGTAAATGGGGCTTTAATAAGATAACCACGAACGCCTAGTGCAAACATGAAATGTTACCTGTTTGTGCCTACTTTCAGATGAAAATTTTAAGAAATACTTGGGTCCTCAATGCGAAATATTTAGATAGGTACATAGGTACTTAATAGGTATCTACTTAAAACAAAATTAAAGGTAATACGGCAGTCTCAGACTGGGGCTTTACGTCCAAGTCCAACTGCCCCGCTGGCGTCGCGGATGCGATCGGCTGTCCTCTAAGGAGGATCAGAATTTGAACTGACGATTTCGCTCATGGCAACATATTGCCACACCGCCCTAGGTTGGGATGAGGGGCGTTCGGGATTCGAACCAACCCAAGTGACACACGTTAACGCGCCTCGGATAATAGTAGATACCTTATCATAATAATTATGGAAATTACTTGTAAACGAGCTCTGCTATGAGCAATTTAGCGTCTCTTTCGACTGAGAAAGTTCCGACCAGGGTGTTGGTTTTGCTGATGTCTTCGCAAGCTGCGCTAACGGCCCCATACACTGCTAATTTATCTTTTGGTGTGGCACTGGCTCTCGTCTCGTTTTCTTCCATAACCCTCGGGTTTCATGAGAACTCGAATTTTCTGAAAGATTAGTTAGTTATAAATTAGGAACTACGGGCTTTGGACACAAGGCCTTGACAATAGTTCATCAATGAGTCGGATGACTTGAAACATCTGCGAAATGCCCGCAAATATAAGTACGCTATAGTATAGGTAGGTACCTATGGAGCTCTGTCAATATAGGTAAGAGGTAGGTAAAATATATATTGAAAAAAGTCACATTGCAACGAGTAATAATGCTTTCTAACTAGGTATTATAGACCCTAGTTTTGCCTACCTATTAAGGACCCTTGACTTGCTTACCTTCCTCTTATTACACCCGGTATTGGCATGGTATAACAAAATATTTAAAAATGATGGAAGTGGAGATGTGGTGGGTTGATCAGTTATTTAGAATTTCAACAATCCAGAACGAAAACAACAACCTGTCAACTTTCGTGAAATACTAGGGGGCAGTCCGCTTGGGAATAGGAAAGGGAAATTTTTGAAGTGTAGCAAGGTATTGGAGTTAGCAGCGGACGAATATAATATCAGACATGTGTATGCATATGTATAGAAAAGATGTAATGCTTAATGTGTATTACGAAAAGGAAAATATATGGGCTCAGGATTAAAACTAAAATCAATCAGAATATTATAAAATTACTACAACTGTATCTGTTAGATTCGTATTTGATCTGCAATACGACTAAGTAAATGAAATCAAATTGGCTTGAAACCTCCTTCCACACAAAAGAAAATCGGTTGGTAAAACGATCTGTATGATGAATTTCAATATAAAATAAAATTCAAAAAAAAGTGCAACAGTCAAAAATGTTGACCAGCAACCTAACGGTGATCACCGGACTAAATAAAATTTGCCCTAATCTAGAATCTTATATTTCTAACCTTTATTGGAACTTCTTCATTATCTGGTATACACCAAAAAAATTCTCAAATTTTGATTAAATTATTTAATAACGTTTCTCAACAACAAAACAACTATTGCATACTTGTACCATCTATTCAGAAGTCCCAAACAACCTGCTCATTACCGGGATAGTTTCTGGGATTGTTCAACTTTTTTGAGATGTGAGCGCTAGCGAGCATCCAGATCGCTTGACAATGCGAGCGGCGGAATGGGAACTAAACTTCTTGTACACTTGTCTTGTCTTGTCTGACTGAACAATCGATGTATTTGAGATAATGGTAATTGTTGTTGAGAAACGTTATTAAATAATTTAATCAAAATTTGAGAATTTTTTTTGGTGTATACCAGATAATGAAGAAGTACCCCTTTATTAAACATATCAGGCTCCATAAATGAACTGCCGAAATGAATTTATTACCTCTACTGTAAGAATCGATCCTAAAACTACTTTTAACTACCAATAATGGTGTTTTAATGAAGCCTGGGTCCGTATGATGGTGAATGACAAAATGATGAGAAAATGTTAAACAGCAAAAACAAAAAATCTGACAAAATTCTTTGGTACTTATTTCAACCTAAATCATAAAAAGAGCCACAGTAATAACGAGATCTGTTCTGGCGTGTACTTACAATAATTCGGGATTTTCGGGATTTTTCTTTCTAGGGGGAAAGAACACTACACGCAGTGCACGAATGGTTGGCGTTTTTGGGGACACGAACAGAGGAGCAACCGAAGAGACATTGGTTTACAATATTTGTTCTAAGTCACCAATTGACGTACTTAGTACTTTCCGGCATATGTACCTACTGGAAACCTACCTTCACACGTGAATATATCCTTGTTATCCAGATAAGTACACTTAAGTGTCCGAATTGCGTATGGAAACGGGAAGAATCGCAGAAGGAATCCTGCAATGCTTCACTTGAAGAACGACAGCTCTTTTGGATTTTGTTGATAGGTACTTTTGTAACTTGAACAAAAGTTTGTTATGCTTCATGAATAACAAAAAATAATTGATGATTATTTATTGAGTCCCGCGCATTTTTATGAAACTGTAATTCCCGGCTGAAGCAACTGAACTACGCTTCAGAAGAAGGAAGGAGTTTCGAGACAGTTGAGAAGGCAAGTTCATAGGGCCACCAACATGAGCGTCATACTCTAATCACTAAAATATTTCTCTATCTTCAAATTTTTATTCTTAACAATAATATCGAGCGGTATTTCATACACTCGACAGAATTTCAATCGCCGAACCTACCTACTTAGTACCTGTCTTAATAATACTTGGTGTGAGGTGGAATTTGTCACAACATAGAAGACTTGGAGTCTTGCGACTTGAAATATTGAGGGTATACTCGTTAGACCTACGGAATAATGCTGTATTTACAGTTTACTTACCTACATCTAGAGGCACGAATGACCAGTGTCTGTATACACTGTTGTTACATGCAGTTTCTCTACCTACCTCTAATCAATGGTAGCGTACGAACGCACGGCACTTGGACTACGTACTACTGTAGAGAATTCACTGTGAGTTGATTGGATTTAAAAAGGATGAAAATGAAAAGAAAATCAGCGAAAGCAAAAACAGACGTTATGATAACGATATCAACAAACAAGTGAAATAGACAGTGGCGCCCAACCGCCCAAGATTACCTTCTTCTCCTTCCAACAATATTATTTTGCATGGATACTACAGTCGGCTCCTCCGTAGCGGTGATGTTCCATGGAGTGTTCCTTGTCCATCGTACATTATTACAACTTGGTAACGTACGTACCTCCTAACCGAGAAATTACTTGATAAGGAAAAGAAACCACTGAATTGATACTTAGTTGTAAATTGATAAGGACTGAATATTAGATACATAACTACAGAATTCCTGCATTAATTCTTCTCAACAAGTACTTATGCACTTTTACCTTATTCACTGTCGTTCATAATGGTGGTACTTACTATCTTTTATCCACCATGGTGAAGGAATACTCGGAGATTTCTCGAGATGGTCTGTGTACAGCGGGAAGAGAAGGTGGAAAGTACCAAAAACATGAATATTTCGTTAACTGCTTCCAGATCGCCGAGTAGGAAAGTCAACAGGAAGAGTAGGTAGGAGAGTATCATGAACAAGAATTGTTTGTTTACTGCTTCCACATCACCCACCAAGGTGGCAAGCCGAATGGGCTCGAAGCCTGTCAAGACTTCATATCATCCAGTTTCATTAGGTACGCGATTTTCTTTGCTCAAGCCGGTACGTTGTTCTGCCCAACGACCCGTTCGTCACCACCATTATAGTTCTAGGTTTCATGTACATAATGTAGATAGTTTATCCTCCATATAATGTATCTCCCAAGGTAATAACCTATTACTTGTACATCTTAGGTTACGTGCCAACCAAGAGCCTAAATCTCTAGTCTCTTGGATAATGTAAAGTACCTACCTATCTACCTTTGCTGATTTCCTATAAATATTGAACGGATGCCCCACTTACGTGGAGAAGGTGTCACTATCATCATCTATATAGGTTTACACGCTGAAATCAAGGACAACAAACTGGAATTTCACATCCAAAATTACGTGAATGGTGATCTTTAGGCTCCAACAAGCTGGTAGGTAATACCTACTACTAAAACACATTAGGGACACCCACCCAAGTTTTAGTAATAATTATGGCTTAGTTGAAGAAAATTAACGAGGAAATTTGATTAGAATACAGCATGGAATAAGACAATTATAACAACTAAGGTGTAATATTTACTTTTGCACATTATTTATTCCTAACTATTTATAACATTGAAATGGATATAAAATGGGTGATAAACAACGAAAATAACTAAAACAGTTATAAAAAATAGGTACGGTTTAGCGGGAGCGGTGCACAAAAAAGCTTCATTTCCCCATACGCTGGATGGACCACTCTTGTTGACAAAGCGGACATCTGGAACAAAAGAGATTAATTCCCAATCAAATCAATTTATTCACAACTGTAACACTCAAGAGGTGGGGATGTGGGGCCAGAGCACAGAGAACTAGAACAATATCTGCTGTAAAGCACCAGAAAATTTCATTTGAATATGTCGAACAGAACCGTCGAAAGAAGAGTAACAAGGTTGTTGGTTACGCATTGCGACACCGCTATTTTATTTTATTTAAGAAACAAGCATTTAGCCCGGGCGATGTTATTCGTCAATGGATCTGGCGTCAAAAGTGATCCATTCAAATTCACGTTACTCGGTGATTCGTAGAAACCAAACAATCGGGTCGCGATAGAAAGCCCCGTTCACGTCGAAAGAGGACGTTTCATCGATTTTACCATAGCCTACGTCCGTCATAAGGAACAGGCAGTCACGTTGAGGCACCCCTAAATAAAATCGGTCAAACGGTTTAGACGTTTTTAGGTAACAAACGCAAACAGTTAAGAGTTTTTTATAGAAGATACGGCAAATGCCATTTTACATGAAAAACACAAAAATTATATTAAAATTTGATTAGAGTAAGGCTACCATTCCGAGTGATTTGAAATTCATAGGGGATCATTCGGGACTCTACCGCGAAATTTCGTCGATATCGGTTGAACAGAACCGGAAGTCTTACAAGGTGTTCTCACCCGAAGATGCTGACATTATCCAGCACGATTCCTGAAAATGTCAACCGGGACATGAAATCGATCTAATAAAAATGGAGCTCCTGGATTCGCATGCATAAACGAAAGTTATGATCGGATCTTGATGAAATTTATAGCGGCTCTGTGTCAGTGGTGGGTGGGTAGGGGTAGGCAATCGAACCTGTCAAATGGAGAGAGGGTGGGGGGCTGCACGAAATCTGCTGTTGGCATACTCATAAAACAACTGAATGTCCCAAAAGATCGAGGGTTTTGATCTTACCACAATTCTTCCTGTAACCTGGTCCGAGTGCTACTCAAAACAGGATGAAGTGGGATAAAAATGCGGGTAGCTGTCCATGTCATTTATTGAGCGACGTCCCCGCCAAAGATTTTGACCCTATACATGTCATTGTAAAAACGCTGCCAAGTCATATGGGTTTATCTCTATCTCGACTGAATACGGCACGACTGGGACGTCAGTGAAGAGACGCACAAAGATAATTTGACAGTTTTAAACTCGAATATGAGGTTGCTATTTCTGATAAATTATTTTCGATCACTGGAACTGTCACTGAATTGTCTTGATTCACCTTCCTGTGTTAATAATTACAACTTTCTGTGATTACAGACATGATCACAGTTTACTGACCTATAAATATTGAATTCTGAGAGTTGAAACTTCATTAGAACCTCAATAATTCACTCAATGGCCAAAATCAACTCCATATCCCCCCCCCCCCCCCCCCCCAACAAAAGAGTTAATTTTGCACCCATTTTTCACCCATAATACCACTGGGTGTTTTCCGATCGGGCTGCCGAGATAGAGAACACAACTACACAACTGGGAACCAAATAATGGAGCCTGTGAGCGAAAGAACGAGTTTTTTAGACCGAAAATTAAGGTAGACATCGATGATACTGCGGATGGACATTACATTCTTGGAATCTACACTCCTTGAAAAGTAAAAGAAAAAATTTCCAAACCGAATACATAGGTGTATTATTCAGAGAATAATAAACTGAAGAAGATAGGGATTAAGACACATTTAGCTCACAAGTTTATCGTAACTGTATTTTTTATGTCCACATTATTCTATATTAAGTCTATTATTATGTCTACGTTAAGCTATTCTATTGCCCTGACCAATTATGTCCCCTGTTCAACCTCCCACGTCTTTATCTTCTGGATACTAACGTTTTCTTCGTTTTTTGTTTATTATTTTTAATCCTTCCCATTTATGGAATCGAGCAAGAGAAACTCTTTTCTAGTTGGTCCCGAGCTTGGCGTTACTGTCAGTCAGTCATCTCTGAAAACGCTGCAAATTATTACACAAAGGTTTATTATTTATTTGTATATGCCCCTTCTGTGTAGATCACTGTTTTCTGTGGTCAGTACCCTCTAGCTCCTCCAGGAAAGCCCTTAATCGAGTACTGGAGCCGGCCCCGGAATTAAAGTTTCCTACAAATGCGCGTGATTCAATAATTCATCCATTAATTATTTTGTAGTTATTCATGAAGCATAAGTTAGATGTTGGTACTGGGTTTTTTTTCTTCTTATTTCATTACCTACTTTTGGTTTGTTTCCTGTGAACTAGTTATTTTCATATTTTCGCTTACTTGTGCGCGAGGTGGGAATTATTTCCTATGCACAAATATTTATTATTATTATTATAAGGCAAATAATAAACCGTTGTGTAATAATTTCCCTGTATAGGTGCCCCTTCTACGTAGATGGTATAATGAACCTTCTTGTAATAATTTACCGTTGTGTAATAATTTAACATTGTGTTATAATTTACCCATCAATAATACTTCAACGTTTGTTCACGTTTCAAAAGTACCTAACAACAAAATCCAATAGATCCATCATTTTTCAAATGAAATAATATCACAGAACAAACAACTCGACTTCATACAGCCATCCTTGATTATAACCAGATGCCAATTCCCGATTGTTAGCGCGTCCCTAGTGATGCTATTTGGGCTGAATGTATACAATTTCATTCACCCTCCTGTTGGAAATGCCTGTCGGTGCAAACTTCTGGGCCTTACTGTGAACGAACGGCTGGACGTACAATGCTCCGGGTGGTCTTTAAAAACTCCCAAGTTTGAGAACTATTTAAAACCGTAAAAAAACTCGAGATAACGGCGTCCTGGAGACTTCAACCCCTATTTTTCACCCCTTATGGATGACTGACAGTAACGCCGAGCTTCGAGGACGAACTAGACCCCAAACGGGACCTACACACCAAATTTCGTTAATTTTGGTTCATGGTAACTAAGAAAAGTGCGATGTTCGGCGTACGGCAGACGGACAGAAATTTTTTTGTTGCATTTTCGGATTCTAAATACCTTGAAACGGAAACCATCAAATTTTGAGGAGGGGGGTACCAATTTTATTTATTTATTTTTTTCATGCTCGATTCTAAAGTTTCATTACTGAAAATAATAAACCAAAATGAGGGGGTGACGAAACGCATCGTCAACATGAATGCCAGCCAAGATATTGTTGCTAGGGAACAGCTGTTTATAATCAGGCATGGCTTTATTATGAAATCGAGTTTGCTGTTACGTGATGGTTTGTTGTTCATTTGAAGAATGATGGTTATTTTGGACTTTTTTAATAGGCACTTGTTATACTAATTTGTGGTAGGTACAAGTTTGCTGTTCACGGCCAAACGATTGGATCATTGGTATAGTAATTGCCCATGCTCAATTGCAAAATCTGAGGTACCTACTCAATTTCTCACAAACCTATGGCCTATGTCCCGATTCCATAGGTTCGTGATGTGATTCTGATTACACACTGCAATCTGGCCGAAGATCTGGTCTATCTCACCAGCATTTTACCTACCAGTAGGTAGTGGGTTAGTGTTCGATTCCACATTTCTTCAATTTTATTGAGTTCAGCGAAACAGGTCGTCTGGTTCCATTCATCAACGTCGTTATAAGACAGAACGAACACCTTAAGGTTTACTTATCATATATCATAATTAGTTTCACACAGGGAACCTCTTCAGGTAGGTAGTAGGTATAAGCCATCTAGTTGTAGTGGTTGTAATAATCAGCCAGTACGTATGTACATAAGTACCAAGACGAGGAGAGGTACATACCTTTCTCCAGCCGTTGGGTAAGTACCTTCAAGATGTTCTTTGCCCTGAAGTAAGTAGGGCCCTACGTGAAATTTACAAGTCCACTCGCACATACAGAAGAAAAGATTGAAAATTAATCATTTTGGCGTTAAATAGTTGTGTGTTAAATAGTAGGAACCAACCTGTTGTTCTGTTTCACCCACAGAGACATGCAACAGTAGTGAAACGAGTGGTTACAGTCTCCCCACACCACAACGCAATCTTGCTTCCCGTAGCGAGAATCCTGTTTGCTCTCAGCTTGACACCTCAGGCAAGCATCTACAACAAAAATAGAAATCAAGCTATTTAGAGATCGCTTAGTGGGTGCAATACGTAGGTACCTAGTTAATTTTGTTAAATACAAAATGCCATAAAAACCACAGTCAAGTTAATATTTGGTTCCCATGGGAGTTTTGTCTATTGTGACATAGGCACTATTCTGGGCGAGAGACATGTTGATATATAACTGATTATATTTAGATTATAGACAGAGATATGACTGATCTGATTAATTCATCATGTGCTTGGTACCAACCATCCTTTAAGCTCACATGTACTGTTCATAACTGTTCACATTTCAATTATTTTTCGACCTCATTGGGTACATCTCGGGACTCGAAAGATTTCAATCTTTAGTCCCTGTAGGCTTCACATGATTTTTATCAAAGGTGAATAGCTGGTCGGGTAAGCCCATGCAAGCTTTTTCAAAGCTTGTACTGGAGCCCGCCCGAGACGAGAACCAGTGACTCCGCGAATTTCTATCGCAAACGGGGATACGAAGATCGAACGCTCTGGCCTGCTCGGACACCCCTGCCCCGCCAAAATTCAAATACGAGTATATTCTAAAACGCGTAGTTTCGAAATTCAAGTACATGGGTTTCACCAGAGTGGTCAAACCAAGGTTCAAGTATCATGAGGAATACCCAAGACTTCTGTTTATATTTTTGAATGGATTAGATTACGTTATAAGAATTTTGAGACCAACCGCACTATCCTACGATGAATAGTTCTTTTTCTATGAGTTTTCAAAGTTTTGGGAACACGTGACATCACACGGGGAAGGGGCTCCCGCCCTGGCGGGAGGGGTGCAACGACGTCACTTGCTGCCAAAACTTTGAAAGCTCATAGAAAAAGAAGTACCTGCCTACTTATTCATCATAGGAGAGTGATGCTGGTCTTCTTAGAGTGGAACCTACTTTCATTTAAAAATGGGAAAGTAATATAGAGAGAAGTCACGGGTACTCCGCATTCTTCGACGAGCTTCTTGACCTATGGGTATGAGTCTCTATTAGGTCGAGTGCCGATCCTCTTCAAACTCCTCTACTGAAGACTCTACCTGTGGGATGTGGAAGTTTCCATGGAAATGAGGCAGATGATCAAGCCTTTGCTTATCTTTTATGCATGTAGACAACTGGATGATGCAACCTAGGACGACCTTTACCGACAGAACGTCAACTGCCTTCCAGTGTTCTTCTTCATCAAGAAAAAAACTGCTCAATAGTTTTTTGTTCAACTAGAACTGACGATTTAGCTAGGTGCCTAGGTACAACTATTGAGTAAACGTAAACTCCTCATCCCCATAACAAGCCCGGGCGTTGTATTACAATTTTTGGTATTATGCAGTCGTTGCCAATATGGAAGGTAGTACACAAAGTGACTGATTGATTGAAAGACTAACTGCCTGAGGCTCCCCTGCGCAGTGAAAGGACCTAGGTACCTAACTCACTACATAATGTGCAACTAGTTGTCGTCGGAACTGGGAAAAAAGCTTATGAAAAATTAAATTATGTCCTATCTTTGTAGAAGTAAGCAGGTATATATAATAAATCAATTCACATTTCGCTTACTATGGATATGCGATCTACCCGCACATTCTACATAGAATATGAGTCCGCAGATCGTTCTTGAATCCTGAGGGATACGTATACGTAAGTCATGACATCATTTTCAGAGGAACACGAGAAGTTCACAGCGCATGAAATGACGTATTCATTGAACTAATGCCAATTTGGAACCATTCGGCTGACTCCGTCGCACAGAAAGCTTCCTGGTTCCTTCACTGTTTTGGCAGCCAAAGATCGCGCGATATGATTTGCGTCACGCCTCTCAATTCCAGCAGATTGATAGGCTCTTCGCAACATATCCAGTTTAGCTACTACCCAGATGAAAATGTTGCCTACAGTAATTTTCCACTTGAAAGTCGTACGATCGATAATTCGATGGACGAGAATGAAACGAAAAATAAAAAAAGAAGTTTGGCGAACAAGTCGTATAGAGGCTTGACGGCTGACGCGCATTGACGGGGTTAGTGAAGGAGTGCAAGGACAGGAAAATGATGATTCGACTTGGCAATTGGACTGTCATTAGCGCCCTACAGCAAACACCCCACCACAAGCTTGTTTGTTTGGGAAGAGTCTTTTGACATACAGGACCCGTTCAACTAGTTGGGGATTTGAAATGCAAGATTGCCCCCTCCGTCGCCCGCCTCTATTTTCTTCTATTGAAGTTGATCCAAACGATTTTTCGACTGAAGGTCATGTGACACATTTGCCGTGTCCAAAGGCCAATTTATTCAACGATTTCATTAGCAGTTAAGGGTTTTAAAACGCTTTCAGCAAAGCTGATGGAATGAAAAGATGAAAATGAAAAATTAAACGTTGTAAAATGAAAAACAGCATGAAATCTTGAATCAGCATCTTTTGAGTTTTGACCCTGAGACTCACTAATAGAAAATCGCAAATACTGACCACTCTGTATCGCCACGTTAAAACTCTCTTTAATACTAACGACTAGTCAAATGAATGTTTCGAAGCCATGACCGCAGTGGTGTTGCACAGTAAGTTAGTCGTGTAGGTATCACTCGGATTTTCGTTGATAACCGTACCAGGTTACGAAAGGTACCATGTAGGTGGCCTATCCGACTATGGCAGAACTTGCTGCAGTTTTCTCCAGATTTACGTCGATATTAACTGGTAGGTGTGTGAGACATTTCCGTCAGAGGAGCCTTGGTTAGCGCGTCCTTCAACTCATTCCCCGATAGTTCCACATTCAAAGTACCAGATAGTCCGGCGATAAAAGAAGAAGTCCCGAAGTCAGTTTTCTTTTCCCAAAGTACATCAAATAGCTGTCCACTGCAACGCAGCCTAACAGGTAAGCAGCTTCGGAATCACACAGAATGGCTACCGTGTGCCAACATTCAATGAAGATCAGCAGAGACCTTCAAAGTATGGTATTAATTATTGCCGAATATGTCACTAAAAAGTATGGCAATATGGCACTTATTACCAACCCCCAATCTCCACTCTTTAAAAGGAAAATGAATTACAGATACAATTTAAAAGTCATGTCACTTTATTAATACCTAGTACGTATTTACAAAACTATTTACAAACTAGTGGGTCAGCTGACCAGTAGCGTCATGTATTAAATCTCAAGTAAAACGAATACAACGTCTTCCTACCACCAATTAGCTGTTTTTGGATCTTGTGGCGCCACTAACTGGCTCCGTCTTGGTACCAAAACCTATAATAGCCCCCTAACTGACAGTAGCCCCCTACCTGTCAGGTATAACCAATACCTGACAGTATATCCTGAAAATCTGAAGTCTAAGACCCCACTACTAAACGTGTTTTGGCTCTACCGGTGTCGAGGACCAGCTCCTGGAGGACTACGTTGTAAGGTCTAAATTCAGTGGTATAGCGTACATGTGAGATGTTGGGAATTTAGATATCTTTACTTCTTAGACTAACTTTTTATTATTTAACAACTCTCTGAAGGTGGAGATATCTTCCTAACTCCACAGTGGGTTACTTTGTTCACATAATCTGGTACGTAAACATCACATAATGGTTCAAGTAATAGAAATGACCAGATTCAAAGGTTAGATCCAACCGGCAAACCTATAGGGTAGGTAATGTATCGAAATAATATAGGTACGACCAGATCTGTTCCTACTACAGGTATGATCACTGATACTCCAAAGGTGAGTTTTGAAACGTGCAATGCTTTAGGAAATGTTAAATCTTAAGACTGAAATTACATTTGTTCAACTCTTGAACGCAGCATCTACCTCCGAGGTTCTTGCTTTACCTACCAGGTGGCGGTGGAAACTTCTGGATTAATCACAGATCGCTATCAACAAGTCTTTTCAAGGTAAAATGTGAAATGATTGTACGCAGCATGAATTTAATGACATGTCAAAAGAGTATGAATGCAGGTGACCAGGCGAGACTGATGGAACAATGCAACGACGGGATCAACATGCAGGAGGAAGGTCCGGACAATGTTATCTCCGCAGTTAAAGACTAAGGTGGGATTCGAATGACGCGGCTCGAACGACTGTAGCCGCGCGACCGGAGCCGCGCGACCCTGAGACGCGTATATGACTTCCAATCTCGCGATTCTAGCCGCTATGAACGCCACACGTGACTGCCGATTGCTTGACTTTAGTACCTACGTTAACGCCATGGAGAGTACATCGCTGCAATTGGTGTCGTCGTTAGTCCAGGAAGAGATGAAAAACGCTGCAAAGTCCTTGTCACAAGGGTTTATTATTCTACTGGACATACCTACAGAAATTTTGGCTGTTCATTTATTGTTTATTTCAGGTGAAATAATTGAAATAGCTATTTCTGATGGTTTCCACCATTTTTGGCCTCTAAAACACGAATTATGTACGCTCCTTTTTTTTTCAATTTATCTTTGATCATTGGTAGTGCCATTTAATCGTCCTGATCCACTTACTTACTACTTACAGTGTTATTATAAAACGCTGCAAATCCCTGCACAACGGTTTATTATTTTGTATAGAATACCCTTCTGTTACAGATCGCAGCTCTATGTATAGATAACCCGTCTATATAATATAATATGTACTATTCTATGCATATTACCTATGTAGATCGCAGACCCTCCGTAGGTTAGTACCTAACCCCGTACTCGTTACTAGGTACCTACCTAAATCACGAGTTAAATGTTGCTAAAATAATTCTGCCGATGACAAACAGTACCTAACAAAAAGAAACACACATAATGAAGTTCTGAAAAGAAATTGTTGATGAGGAGTGAAAAAAGTTGCAAAAGTACCTACCAACAAACTCCAGCCCCTTCTACGTAGATGGTATAATGAACCGTTGTGTAATAATTTACCGTTGAGTAATGATTTACCGTAGTAATAATTTACCCATCAATAATACTTCAACGTTTGTTCAAGTTTCACTACCTACCAACAAACTCCAAAAGAGCCATCATTTTACAAATTAAATAATATCACAGAACAACCAACTCGACTTCATACTCCGCCAATATAATCAGGTGATCCCTACCAATGATTGGCCGTATTCACAAATTCCTATTGTGGGCGCGTCTCTGGTTACGAGATTTGGTTTGAATTGTATACAATTTCATTCACACTGGAGTCGAAAATGCCTGTCGGTGCAAACTTCGGGGCATTACTGTGAACGAACGGCTGGACGTACGATGCTCCGGATGGTCTTAAAAAACTCGCAAGTTCAAGAACTATTTAAAACCGTAAAAATATTTACGTAAAAAAATGGTATAGGCGTTTTGAAAATTTCAACCCCTATTTTGAACCCCTTAGAGATGACTCACAGTAACGTCGAGCTTCGAGGACCAACTAGACGCCGAACGGAACCTATAACCCGAATTTCATCAATTTTTTTTCATGGTAACTAAGAAAAGTGGCCCGTACGGCGTACGGCGTACGGCGGACAGACAGAAATATTTTTATTGCAGTTTTGGATTCTACATACCTTGAAACGTAAACCATCAAATTTTGAGGGGGGGTAAGAATTTTTTTGGTTTATTATTTTCAATAATGAACCATTGGAATCGAGCATGAAAAAAAAATTCTTACCCCCCCTCAAAATTTGATGGTTTACGTTTCAAGATATGTAGAATCCAAAACTGCAATAAAAATATTTCTGTCTGTCCGCCGTACGCCGTACACCGTACGCCGTACGCCGTACGGGCCACTTTTCTTAGTTACCATGAAAAAAAATTGATGAAATTCGGGTTATAGGTTCCGTTCGGCGTCTAGTTGGTCCTCGAAGCTCGACGTTACTGTGAGTCATCTCTAAGGGGTTCAAAATAGGGGTTGAAATTTTCAAAACGCCTATACCATTTTTTTACGTAAATATTTTTACGGTTTTAAATAGTTCTTGAACTTGCGAGTTTTTTAAGACCATCCGGAGCATCGTACGTCCAGCCTTTCGTTCACAGTAAGGCCCCGAAGTTTGCACCGACAGGCATTTTCGACTCCAGTGTGAATGGAATTGTATACAATCCAAACCAAATCTCGTAACCAGAGACGCGCCCACAATAGGAATTTGTGAATACGGCCAATCATTGGTAGGGATCACCTGATTATATTGGCGGAGTATGAAGTCGAGTTGGTTGTTCTGTGATATTATTTAATTTGAAAAATGATGGCTCTATTGGAGTTTGTTGGTAGGTAGTGAAACTTGAACAAACGTTAAAGTATTATTGATGGGTAAATTATTACTACGGTAAATCATTACTCAACGGTAAATTATTACACAACGGTTCATTATACCATCAACGTAGAAGGGTGTCGTGAGTCCCTCCCGGGAACACTCCACTAGCAACCTTAAAGCTCTCACCAATATTCTTATGTAAAACTTACCTTCCGCTAATAAACACCTGAGGAGACAGGCAACAAAATCCAGGGGACACAACCTGGAGCCCCACTACCAGCTCCCAACAGGGAGCTGGAGGGAGAGGCCTCCAAGTCCTATATAACCCTGGATCCTGGAGCTTTAGCTTCATTCGACACTTCCTCTAACCAGCTCTCTCTTCTCTCTCTTACCTTCCTCCTCCCAGATGCTCAGTGGAATCCGCCGCCTGGGAATTTACCTTCTACCTTTCCTTCACCTACATCGGTGGATTACCGCCGCCTAGGTGAAATTCCCTCACTCACCTACATCGGTGGATTACCGCCGCCTAGGTGAGATTCCTTCCTTCACCTACATCGGTGGATCACCGCCGCCTAGGTGAAATTCCCTCACTCACCTCTATCTACTCCAAAGTCGTAGATGCTCTGTGGTATCCGCCGCCTGCGACTTTTCCTCTCCTTCACGCCACCGTGATGATAAATTTAAATTCATCACAAAGGGGCTGGAGTTTGTTGGTAGGTACTTTTGCAACTTTTTTCACTCCTCATCAACAATTTCTTTTCAGAACTTCATTATGTGTGTTTCTTTTTGTTAGGTACTGTTTGTCATCAGCAGAATTATTTTAGCAACATTTAACTCGTGATTTAGGTAGGTAACTAGTAACGAGTACGGGGTTAGGTACTAACCTACGGAGTGTCTGCGATCTACATAATATGCATATAATAGAATAGTACATATCATATTATATAGACGGGTTATCTATACATAGAGCTGTGATCTGTAACAGAAGGGTATTCTATACAAAATAATAAACCGTTGTGCAGGGATTTGCAGCGTTTTTTCATGCTCGATTCCAATGGTTCATTATTGAAAATAATAAACCAAAACTGATGGTGATTTCAGACGATTTCCCAGGTTTTTGACTCATAAAAAATCAATTTTGGGAGCTGAACATTTGGCAGAACCTCGATTTTCCACTCTTTGGTCAAAATCGACTTCATATTCGGTCTTCTCGTCCCCAAAAACATGGAAAACGATACCTCAAAAGCTCATGTTACTAACATGTTACTAAAACACACAAAAAGCACCTATTTTTGTGCACATTTTCATTCATAACATCCCTGGGTATATTCCGATCGGGCTGAAAAGTTTCGGGACACAACTAGGGCCCAAATGGAGCATGTGTGCGAAAGAACGACTTTTTTAGACCAAAAATGAAGCCGGTACACGTGATACGGCGGACGGCGTACGGAAATTGCATTTTTGGAATCCATGCATCTTGAAACGTAAAAGAACAAATTTTGAGGGGGTGTTATAACAATTTTTTGCTGAGCGAATACATAGCTGTATTATTCACAGAATAATAAACCAAAACAGGCGTAATCCTCACCCAATATACTTGGCGTTCTTATAAAGAAGCACCTTCTGAAGGATGAAACCGTGTTCAGGAAGTTTTTCCGGTTAAATATTGAACAGTTCAACATGTGTTATCACTTATTGAACCAAAAATAACAAGCGAGTCATGTGGCAACGTCAAGCAACCCATCAGCCCTGCTGAAAACATGGGAGTTACGCTCAGGTAAAGCAATTTAATCGCAATACCTAATATTTATTATTTCAAATTTTCATTAAATTTATACAAAAAAAAAGATTAAAGGTAGGTATTCTAAATTCACACTCAAGTGAAATAACGGCCAGACGCATTAATTTGTGATTAACTGAAGTTCATTGTCGACGGCGGCGGAAGCAGGTACTGTTGTGAGGTGCAGGTCCGGTGCGGAATCTGTGGGAGGGCGGGAAGAGATTTCAGACAGCTCGAGTTGACCAAAAATCTCACAAATTTGCATTTTGGCACGGATTTGATTTGTACTGGACAATTTTTTAACCGACATAGCCATACTTTTGAAAAATGTGTCAATGGGGCTCTTCCGTGGGTTTAGCAAGTACGGTCGATAATAATTTGGCTCTGTCTTGAGAATTTTTCTTGTGAACTATTCTCTCGACTTTCCAGCCGCGTGGGGGGACGCGGCTAGACTGCTCCCCGAGCAGTTGAGCCGCGCGACTCCGAGCCGCCTCGTTCGAGTCGCTTCGGCCGCGCGGCTGGAAACGCGCCATTCGAATGGGTTCCATTGTATTTTACTGTCAAAGCAGTCCTATTTCACAGCCGCGCGGTTCCAGCCGCGCGGCTACAGTCGCTTCGGCCGCGTCATTCGAATCCCACCTTAACGCATAAGCTATTATAGTTCTCAAACACTATTTGTATGAAGAGACGTCAACGGAAGAAAAAAAAGAAGAAAAAACAGACGACCGTCGTCAAACACAATGGTGTAGTTACAAATCACCCAAAGTATAAATCAGTCTGTGCAGGGAATCGGAAAGCAACAAAATTACTTAGATCTTCAAAATAACTCTCTAGACGACAAAATTTGAGCCAAGCACAAGCTTTAGACTTTCTTATGAGTGTGATGGGAGTTCATTATACATGCAACACATACATAATCCAAAGCAGTGACTTAGATTGCGAATCAAGGAATCCAAGCATGTTCTTATCATTCACCTCCTTGATACTGTTACAAATCACAACAGGTAAATTTGAATGCACAAGCACGTAACTTTCCTTGACGCTGCAGTCAGTATGACGAAATTTCTTAGTTATAATAGCAAAAGGATGGCACACCGCCCCAACAACTTGTACCCATAACGTATTTGCTCATAATGCGATTATAGTTCTTGGAGCAAACCAACATGAGGATACACGAGTATATAATTACCTACTTGAAAACTAGAGGGATACAAAGGTTAATCCCCCGTTCCCCCCTCTACCCAACCATGAAATTTCTTTCAACGCTGTTTGGCGGGAGCTTTTCGCGTGGGGGGACAAAAAGCATGCCGCCAAACATCGTTGAAAGAAATTCTTCACGTTTTGGGGGGGGGGGGGGGGTGGAACAGGTCTCTATAAATGCACATCCAAGAGCGAGGTGCGAAGCCTATTTTGGCGGGCAAAATGGATATCAATCTTTTTTTGCGGCTGAGGTTTTCTTGGCGGGTAAATTTTCACAAAAGGGTTGTGCCGCGGGGGATCACATACTTTTGCATTGTTTTTCCATTTTTCCTGGTACCTACAAATGTTTTTCTCGGTACCTACCTACTTAACTAAAAAAAATTCGACCGATCGGGTTCAAATTTCTAACACTTCCTCAAACAACTAGAATTAGAAAAACTTGAAAAACAGGGATTGTCGAACTTTTATAAATCCGGCAACTGATGGTCCCGAGGGTTGAAATCTGGTACGTGTTCTCAGGGGCCTGAGTTAAGTGGGATGGAGAGGGGCTACTTGTTGCCGTGTAAACAGTGTTCTTGGTCGCTTTATTGGAGGTTTCAGTTTTCTTTACGGGCGGGGCGCTCCTGCGTCCCTTGATTAGCTAAGACACAGCGGCAGAGAGGTAATTATATATTAGAGTCTATAAAATACTATCAGACAAATTTAATTCGTTCAAATTTGGTTCTTTGATTTCTTGTCGTTCTGCGCATTTCCTATCGTCACTTAGGAGGAGTTTCCTCCTACCTCGAATTAGTTTGCTGGAACTACAGGATTGGGTACCTCTAACTAAATTCTAAATCCCATATAGGTACTGTTAGGGAGAATAATATGTTACAGAAGGAATATGATGATTATATGGAATTATCAGGAAACCCACGAGCCCTCCACAGCTCATTTCGGCCATCTTGCCGGGTACTTAACGGCATATGAGGAGATCGATAGGTATGAGAACAACTTGATTTGACACCAACCTGCACATACCCTGGAAATGGCAGCTCATTTCGATTTTTATTAAAGGTAATTATGTAGGCAATTTTATATCAACACTTATTTTGATTCTTAGGAAATCCTGCAGTATATTCTTATCTTACCAGGGTTTGGATTAATCTCACATATTATCAGACAAGAAAGAGGGGAAAAAATTAAGCATTTGGATCACTCGGTATAATTTACTATTAGGATTTATTGTATGAGCACATCACATATTTACTGCAGGTACAGATGTAGACACGCGAGCTTTCAAGGGTTTGAGTACATACATTTATTCACATGATACCTACATGTACTTACCCGATTATCAGCTAGAATTTAGAATTTCTTTACTCAGATTCACGTTCAGGATGGTCGAAAATGGAGGAAAACTTCGTACATTGATAAAAATAAAGAAGCAAGTATAAAACGTGGCAAATCGAACACCTAAAGCTAGGCCGCTTCTAGTGGCCGCGTCTAAAAACTATTATTTGATGCAAGAGACGCAGTGTACCTAGCCTCCTACAGAAAATTTTGAAACTAAGAATTTATGAACGTTTCAATCCCTATTTCTCACCCCTTGTGTGGCCTAAGCCCATCAGATGTAACGGATATGGTGAGTACTGCCGAGTGGCGCCATAAACCGAGACTGATTTCTCCTTGAACCTCGGGCATGACCTTTTGACACCCAACTGACAAGATGCTGCATTGCTAAGAAACATCTTTGTGAGGAAGAAGGCATGGGAGGGAGGTCGTTATTTCTAATTACTTGGGCTCAGGGTCCTTGTCAAGATGCAGACAACTCTCACGATTTGTAGGCGCCTACGGAGAACTGAAGCTGAGGGGCTCGTCCGACAAGGCGCTTTCCCATTGGTCCGCAGGGAGGCGCACCTTGTGACGTCACACCATCGGATGATACACCAGGAAGGCCAATGAATTTCAACACCTGCTGTTACACTCCTCGTGTTACTATTTATAGGAACGCAGATGAAGAAGAACAGGGTTTTTTCCCCATGTTTAGCCTTACATCAGCTTCAAATGGATTCCTCTCAAGGTCACAGTGACAGCAACTTCGTTTTATCTCAGCTTATGCGAACATGTTGTCTTCGTTCTGTAAAAAAAAATCCTTCACCGCAACAAGAGCGAGATGAAATTACTAGACTTCAGTCACGTATCCTGATGACAGGTTGCACCATAGGACGTGAGGGAGGGCTCGTTTTAGGAGGCTGGTCGACCTACAAGATGTGTTTTTAGAACTTCCCACCACTCAACGACTACAATCCAGTACAGGGGCTTGGCAGCTCGCCCCATCCCCTAACCTACAAGTGCAATCTCATGAAAGTGTCAGAAAAACGCAACCACCTGCCTGGTTGACGTCAGATAGCATTGAACAAACAAGGGAAGTGTCAGGCGTCAGATGACTTCGACCTTCAATATTTATAAATATGATCGTATAACATGCAAGAATTATACAGTTAGAACAAAAAATGCTGCTGTCCTTGTCACACAGATTTCTTATTCTATTGGACAAACCTACAGAAATGTTGGCTGTTCATTATTGTTTCTTTCGTGTGCAATAACTGAAATATAGCTATTTTTATGCTTTCCAATATTGGCACCCAAAACCAGGAATTAGGCTCCTATTTTTGATAAATAATGATGTTTGACCATTAATAGTGCAATTTAATTGTCTTGATTCGCCTGTTAATACTACTTCTGGTTTATTATAACAATTTATGGTGATTTCAGACAATTTCCCGCAGGTTACTGACTCACAAAAAATTAATTTTGGGAGCTGAACCTTCGTTACAACTCCAATTCTTCACTCTTTGGTCAAAATTGACTTCATATTCGGTCTTCTCGCCCTAAAAAAACATGGAAAAAGCTCACGTTCACTGAAACCTCAAACAAAACTTCGAAAAAACCCTATCTTTACAGCCATTTTTCCACCCATAACAACCCTGGATGCTTTCCTATCGGCCTGCCCAGCTTTGGAGCACAAGTAGGACCCAAATGGAGCCTGTATGCGAAAGAACGACGATTTTAGACCAACACTTGAGGTAAATTTAAAAGGCTGAAACTCATAATGAAGTTCTGAAAAGAAATTGTTGATGAGGAGTGAAAAAAGTTGCGAAACTACCTACCAACAAACTCCAAAAGAGCCATAATTTTTCAAATGACATAATATCACAGAACAACCAGCTCGACTTCATACTCCGCCAATATAATCAGGTGATCCCTACCAATGATTTCATCTCCGCCAAATTTCCTATTGTGGGCGCGTCTCTGGTTACGAGATTTAGTTTGAATTGTATACAATTTCATTCACACTGGAGTCGAAAATGCCTGTCGGTGCAAACTTTGGGGCCTTACTGTGAACGAACGGCTGGACGTACGACGCTCCGGATGGTCTTAAAAAACTCGCAAGTTCAAGAACTATTTAAAACCGTAAATATATTCACGTAAAAAAATGGTATAGGCGTTTTGAAAATTTCAACCCCTATTTTGAACCCCTTACAGATGACTAAAGCTAGGTTCACATGAGACGCAATTCCGGACGGTAGCCCGGCACGGCTATGCGTTCTGCAATGCTATTGGCCAACGCAAAATGGATTATTTCAACGCAGTGCCTTGGATACTATATCAAAATCTCCAGATATTTTCCGCTGTCGGATGCGTTGCCGGATCTGCGCGGAGGTTACGGCGCACACCTCTCTTGTTTGGTTGTTCTGCCATATTGAAATTCGACATTTATGTGGTTGATATTGCGGTTTCGAGTTCGAGCAATTGTTTGTTTTTTGCGATTGCATTTTGTTATGACTCCGCTGCCATGTGAACGCCTCTGCGGCAAAAATTCCGGCAAATGCGTTGCCGTGCCGGATTGCCGTCCGGAATTGCGTCTCCATGTGAACCTAGCTTCACAGTAACGTCGAGCTTCGAGGACCAACTAGACCCCGAACGGAACCTATAACCGGAATTTCATCAATTTTCTTTCATGGTAACTAAGAAAAGTGGCCCGTACGGCGTACGGCGTACGGCGGACAGACAGAAATATTTTTATTGCAGTTTTGGATTCTACATACCTTGAAACGTAAACCATCAAATTTTGAGGGGGGGTAAGAATTTTTTTTTCATGCTCGATTCCAATGGTTCATTATTGAAAATAATAAACCAAAATTCTTACCCCCCCTCAAAATTTGATGGTTTACGTTTCAAGGTATGTAGAATCCAAAACTGCAATAAAAATATTTCTGTCTGTCCGCCGTACGCCGTACGCCGTACGGGCCACTTTTCTTAGTTACCATGAAAGAAAATTGATGAAATTCCGGTTATAGGTTCCGTTCGGGGTCTAGTTGGTCCTCGAAGCTCGACGTTACTGTGAAGCTAGGTTCACATGGAGACGCAATTCCGGACGGCAATCCGGCACGGCAACGCATTTGCCGGAATTTTTGCCGCAGAGGCGTTCACATGGCAGCGGAGTCATAACAAAATGCAATCGCAAAAAACAAACAATTGCTCGAACTCGAAACCGCAATATCAACCACATAAATGTCGAATTTCAATATGGCAGAACAACCAAACAAGAGAGGTGTGCGCCGTAACCTCCGCGCAGATCCGGCAACGCATCCGACAGCGGAAAATATCTGGAGATTTTGATATAGTATCCAAGGCACTGCGTTGAAATAATCCATTTTGCGTTGGCCAATAGCATTGCAGAACGCATAGCCGTGCCGGGCTACCGTCCGGAATTGCGTCTCATGTGAACCTAGCTTTAGTCATCTGTAAGGGGTTCAAAATAGGGGTTGAAATTTTCAAAACGCCTATACCATTTTTTTACGTGAATATATTTACGGTTTTAAATAGTTCTTGAACTTGCGAGTTTTTTAAGACCATCCGGAGCGTCGTACGTCCAGCCGTTCGTTCACAGTAAGGCCCCAAAGTTTGCACCGACAGGCATTTTCGACTCCAGTGTGAATGAAATTGTATACAATTCAAACCAAATCTCGTAACCAGAGACGCGCCCACAATAGGAAATTTGGCGGAGATGAAATCATTGGTAGGGATCACCTGATTATATTGGCGGAGTATGAAGTCGAGTTGGTTGTTCTGTGATATTATGTCATTTGAAAAATTATGGCTCTTTTGGAGTTTGTTGGTAGGTAGTGAAACTTGAACAAACGTTGAAGTATTATTGATGGGTAAATTATTACTACGGTAAATCATTACTCAACGGTAAATTATTACACAACGGTTCATTATACCATCTACGTAGAAGGGGCTGGAGTTTGTTGGTAGGTACTTTTGCAACTTTTTTCACTCCTCATCAACAATTTCTTTTCAGAACTTCATTATGTGTGTTTCTTTTTGTTAGGTACTGTTTGTCATCGGCAGAATTATTTTAGCAACATTTAACTCGTGATTTAGGTAGGTACCTAGTATAACGAGTACGGGGTTAGGTACTAACCTACGGAGGGTCTGCGATCTACATAATATGTATATAATAGAATAGTACATATCATATTATATAGAAGGGTTATCTATACATAGAGCTGTGATCTGTAACAGGAGGGTATTCTATACAAAATAATAAACCGTTGTGCAGGGATATGCAGCGTTTTTTTTTTCATGCTCGATTCCAATGGTTCATTATTGAAAATAATAAACCAAAATTTTATCATTGCTAGGGAACACCTGATTGTAATCAGGGATGGCTGTATGAAGTCGAGTTGGTTGTTCTTTGACATTATTCCATTTGAAAACCGATGGCTTCTTTGGGTTTTGTTGATAGGTACTTTAGCAACTTGAACAAACGTTGTTTCATGAATAACAACAAATAATTTATTAATGTCTGAATTACGGAATCCCGCGCATTTTTATGAAGCTGTATTCCCGGGTCGGCTTCAGTAATCGATTTAGGGCTTTCCTGGGGGCAGCAAGAGGGTATTTATTGACCACAGAAAACTGTGGTCTACGCAGAAGCGCATCTACCAGGTAAATTGTTATGCAACGGTTTATTATTTACCTTATGCTTCACGAATAACAACAAATAATTAATAATATAATTATTGAATCCCGCCCAGTTTCATGAACCTGTAATTACCGAGCCGGCTCCAGCATTCCTTGGTGGAGGGGGCCCGCCTTAGGTATTGACCACAGAAAATAGTGATCTACGAAGAAGGGGCATCTATACAGGTAAATTACATATTACACAACAGTTTCTATTTCTTACACAACGGTTTATCATTTACCTTATGCTTAATGAATGACAACAAATAATTAATGACTGAATTATTGAACTGTAATTAACGGGACGGCTCCTGTACTCGATTTAGATGGGGGGGGAGCTCAAGGGTTGTTACTGACCAAAGAAAACTGTAACCTACGCAGAAAAGGCATCTATAAAGGTAAATATAAGACCGTTGTGTAATAATTTGCAGCGTTTTCCAGTTTAGATCCAGCATCAAGTGACCAGCTGGTTCCAATACTAGTTAAAGAAACCGGAGGTCAACATGTTTGAGACCACTCGAGGAAGATCAATCAACCAATGAACTTCCAGTCTACGAGTCATGCGACATAAGTTGAAATATTTCGTCATAAGTTCAATATCAACTGTAATAGCGGTATCAAGGTGCAAATTGCTATACCTTGCCAACTCCAAAATATCAGGTAACAGTTGAGATAAGGTCATGAGCATGCAAATTAACTTGAAGTGTTTGTTTTTCACATTTTTCTCCTGTCATATATCATACTTTTAGCACTGGTCCGTTCTGTACGACTAGACGTCACACCTTTTAAAATAGGTAGCAAGTGCGGGGTAGATTTACCAGCCCCCACGGCTGCGAAAAGTCAATGAGAGCTCCAGGGGGAATATTATAAGCAATGCGCATACACTCGGAACGTTGCGAACGTGGTACAGATGTACCGCACGAGAATGTGATGAAGACTCAAGTGCGTGTTCTCACCACGGTAACGAATACAGATAAACCTACAAATTGAATAGTACCCCTTCCACTTGTGGCACGTGGCTCCACGATTGGAGTCCTCAGTGTGCTTGACTCACTACTGAAACTATTAATAGTGAACAACCCGTAAGCTCACCAAGCTCATAAGCCGTACTTGGCAAAGCCGGTACTAGGAGAGTACAGTAGATTATGGGTATAAATATGTATCACGAACCGCCACCACATTGGCGTCACCAAAGTTGGTATTATGAAGCCTTTAGGTGTGATGTGCTGGTGTAGAAGACTCAACTTCTGAGGGTTTTTTGTTTTCTTGGTTTGACGGATAGGTAGGTATATCACTAACAGTATGCGCCGATGACTGGGTAGGTATTCCTGATGATTATGAAAAGCCAAGTTCATCATTGAATCTACTTTCGAGTTGAAACGCCAGTGGGTCAATTTTCTGTTCAATATCTGTTTTGTTTGACCATAAAACTGGTGAAAAATGGCGCGTGACGTTTGTACACGTATTTTAAGTGCAATACAATACTACAAGCAATCACTTACCCGTCGGTGTGATGTCACAGTAGCATTTGTATTTACCATGTATTGTGTTGGCACACTTATTTTTACTCTACAAATTCATATGGGTTTTTTAAATCTTACACAGTTACTAGCGTGACACATTTTCCCTTGGAAATTAGTTTGGCCTACATGAATAGAGATGATGACACCAGCAAGTGGGTCTTATGTATTAGTCTGCTCCATATCACTACATTCATGCAGGTCGGTCAAGTTTCTGTATTTAATTTTTCGTGTCTTGCTGCTTCTATGTAAGACTACCAAGGTAGCAAAAGCCTTGTGATCACTTCTGGGAGAAAAGAAAAGTTTGACGTGGAAATGTTGCGGAAATCAAAATATGCACCCGCGTTATGCATTTTAGACCGTTCCGAACAAATTTGGTTCCATGTCTGCCCGTCCGGTTGCCCCTACTAACGTCTGGGAGTGTACCTTGAACGACATTGTCGGGCATGAATAGGGTTGAACCAATCAAAGTAGGTATACCTCCTTTATATTTGCACAAAATTAATAATAATTAATTATTATTATTTTTCTTTGATGAAATGCTTCAATTCCAAGTAAATAATCGGTGGGTGAATCTTCCATTGTTTGTTTTTTAATGCGTTAGCAGGTCCAAGGATAGCCGAGATTCCTTGGAATCCTTTTGTTGCTTCATCATCGTGATCGCCACATTTGTGTGAGAGAAGACCGATGATGTGAGAAGGTGCTTTGAGCAGGCTGTGATAGGCGTTCAGCGGAAAAAGGAAAAAAAAAGAAAAAAAATTTCAGCTCCAATCTTCTAGGTGTTTCGTTTGAAGCATCTACTAATTAATTCAATTACGAATAAATTTTGGCGTATTGTACTAGTGGGTGTCCGCATGGTCATCTGCGCCGCACATCTCACATCGCTGCAGCCTCTTTTAAACGACTTTTATGGGTAGCCATACAGGGACCAACCATTGACCTGCGGGACCTTCCATTGATACTGCGTAGATAACTATACTCCAGTAATCTAGTCAGCAGGGCAACATATAAATCTGAAGGTTCCTAGTTGGTCAATAATGAAAATTCAAAGCACCTACATTTTTTATTACTCTTGTTAGAACAACAGGTAAGGAGGTTCTACACCAATCGTCAGCCTATATGTAGATTGTAATTATTGAGAAGGCCACAGTATAGTTGTTACCGAAATTATATTAAAAAATACTGTTTGGTTGTTCCCTGGAACACCAACTGGACATATTGACTTGATGACCTCTAGACGGTTCCTTTTTATCGATCATCAATAAAGATATAAAGAACTAAGTCACAGGTATCAATGAACTTTTTTTGTTGATTCACCAATAATGTCACTGAAGGCAGTGGATGAAGAGCGCCAGCGTGCCATCAGTAGCATGTTAAATCTAAAACAGGTCTTTCCTCATCCAATCTATCCATTCGTTCAACCGACCTCTGATGATGTACAGAAGCTGGGTCGCTCCATTCGGGATAATGAAAATATTTCAAGACTTGTTGCGCAATGTGACAAAAATATTAAACACCTATTGGAGGTATATCTTCTTGAGTGACGGAAATTGTGCTGAGTCAAGCGAGAAAGGTGCCGAACACGCAACATTCCTGGAGGTGTGTCAGGCGTTCTGCGCTGTGATTGGCAGAGGCGACAGGCGAGCCTCCAACATCTCTTGGTGTAGAGGTGGAAGTCTACTAACTGAATCGAAAACGTCGATTCAACTGAAGACTGAGGATGTAATACAAAAAATGTACAGCTCTCGATGAAGCACATGTGCTCAAAACGAGACCAACGCACGAGAACAACATCCTGCGAATTGAACCGTCAGTGAACTGTATATTTATATGCATAATGAGTGTACATAGCTTCGCAACGCCATACCGATCGTCAGAAGACTAACCACTAAATAGAATAGCGTTACAGAGCGTCAGAAACTTAGATGGGAGTCGATGAACCGAACTGTTCTCAACTCACAATTCCAAACAGATTGCATCAGCCAACTACGAACTATCTACTAAAAATTCCTATCCCTCCTACATGAGCCGAGTAGAAAGATCTCATTCGCTTGACTCGGTGCTTTAAAAAGGTCTGCCAAGAGGAGGGGGCAATATAATTTCCTAGGACTGTTACTTAATTTCTGATGAATCCTAAATTCCCTTAGTGGAATGGCGAAATCCCTTGGAAAACAGATGAAAAGGACGAGGTATTTACACGATAAGTTAGTGTTCAAACAGGATTTCAGCTCTGTGCAAGCGTAAATCTGACTACCGTTGCTCTCATCTCAACAATATGACAGGATTACCGAAACGCCGTTTCGCTCACCGAGTCTGAACTTAGGTAAAGCTGGTGAAGCCATACCTACTTAACTAGGTAATAATTATTATTTACGTTTCCTCTACACGTTCCACTATTGCTATGCGCCGAGCCTAGCCTATTACATATTCACCCTATACGGTTATTAAAAGGGTTCCAATTAATGGTACTACGTGATGGTCTATAATTAGCATGTGTGTGCAGGTAAGAGTAGGTACGATTTAGCGTATTATTTGTTCCCCTCAATTCCTCGATTTTTGATCGAAATGAACAGCATACCTATTCGGTTGCGCCGCCCCAAAAAATGGTTGGAAATGAAGCGCGTAAATCCCTAGCTACCAGTGGCGGTGCGTGGGCTCTGAAAACAGCGGGACAACAAACCAGAAAACAAAACCAACAGATTTTTCTACAAAATACCTCAAGGCAACAACATCCTTCCCTTTATTAACTGACTGAGTGATATTCAGCAAAGGCTTATCTCTTCCTGAACTTTTAATCAACATTCGAAAATTTTGACTGTAAATTAGCCATCGAATTCATGTGGTACAAAAATACAGTAAACTAAAATACAACGAAACAAAGACCCCTCGGCCGGTACCTACTTGAATGCGTAAAATTCGGTGCAAAAATAGAAAACTGACAACCGAATCAACAGAGAAAGCGAATGCGATTCACGAGACAACAACAAAAAATCGAAAGACAAGCACTTTGTATGAAGATGACAAGGAATCGAAGGGGTCGAATCGATTGTGAACAGGCACGATTTTGGGGTGGAAATCAGATTCTGGGGACAAGACCCAAAGTGGGTGTGGCGAACTACATTTTTACTCGACTGAGCATGCGCGAACGGGCCACTTTTCTCAGTTGTCATGGGAACACGAGGTCCCAGGGCCTGCCAGTTTCAGGAGCCTAGATATCTATTTCGATTGAAGGACATCAATTACTGTCACATATTCCGTTAACATGCTTGGTCTTCGGAGCTACAGGGAAACGCTGTTGAACTTTTTGAAAAATACGAGGTACAGTGTAAGTGCCAAATAACCACATGGTTGGGTTTTTTCATTTTTTATTTTTACGCCTACCTAGTGTTTTTGGGTGCTGGGGCAGTGGCCTTACGGATGCAACGCCTCAGCTAGCGATTACTAAGTATTAGGCGAATTTCACTTTTTTTTAATAGACTTTAACCTTGAAACACCATTTCTGAATCCATGCCTGGACATCATCTGACCTTGGCTACAAGAAAAAACCTCCAAACTTCGTCAAAATGTGTGTAATGGCACAAAGATTTAGTGGGTCAAAAAAATCAAAATGAATTTTACTCTTTTTGTATCACTTATGCATACAACATTGTTGTAAATGAATGGCATTTTAATATTTAAAAAAAAATACACACAAAATCACCGAAAGCTGTTTAGAATGGTGACAGCAGAAAAAGACTAAAAATCAACGGCCAAAAAGATGATTTCTACAAAAGTGGATCGAATACTACAAATCGTCAAGAAGTTTAAAGCCACAACCAAAAATACAACAAATTCTTTTTTGGTTTATTATTTTCAATAATGAACCATTGGAATCGAGCATGAAAAAAAAATTCTTACCCCCCCCTCAAAATTTGATGGTTTACGTTTCAAGGTATGTAGAATCCAAAACTGCAATAAAAATATTTCTGTCTGTCCGCCGTACGCCGTACACCGTACGCCGTACGCCTTACGGGCCACTTTTCTTAGTTACCATGAAAAAAAATTGATGAAATTCGGGTTATAGGTTCCGTTCGGCGTCTAGTTGGTCCTCGAAGCTCGACGTTACTGTGAGTCATCTCTAAGGGGTTCAAAATAGGGGTTGAAATTTTCAAAACGCCTATACAATTTTTTTACGTAAATATTTTTACGGTTTTAAATAGTTCTTGAACTTGCGAGTTTTAGCGAATTTTCAAAGAAAATGAAGCTATTGCAATGGCTTCGAAATTTAAATAATATAAATTTTTGGAAATTTTCTTCATAGAAATCCGTTTCAGACCATTCTAAAACGATTCCTGAAATTTAACACTTTTTTATATGTATATATATATATATATGTGTCACTCCAGACGATAACTCTCGATAGAATTGAGATAAACAGCTCAAATTTGCACAAAAAATCTATCTTGGCAATCGAAAGGCTAAGTTCGAAGATGGGCGAAATTGGCCTACTCTAAGGAGGGTTTTGGCGCATTTAAAGTGCGCAAAAATTACCCAAAAATCCCCAAAATGTTATTTTCCAACAAGTGACCCCTCATTTTAAAGGTTTTTGCACGCTGAACACGATGGTGGAATCGGATTTTAGATATCTTGATCCGTTCTCAAATTAGAGCATTTAAAGTGCGCAAAAATTACCCAAAAATCCCCAAAATGTTATTTTCTAACAAGTGACCCCTCATTTTAAAGGTTTTTGCACGCTGAACACGATGGTGAAATCGGATTTTAGATATCTAAATCCGTTCTTAAATTAGAGCATTTAAAGTGCGCAAAAATTACCCAAAACTAGGATAATCTTTAAACTCTTACCCCCCCCCCCCCCCCCCACCCCCTTAGAGTGGTCAGATTGAAAAATGTGAGAAGTATTAATTGAAGACGAGAGTTCGAAGCAAAAAAGGGGGAGGCAAACGATTAGTACAACTCCTTGAATTTCCCATTTGGCATATAATTGTTATGATACCTTCATAGATAGAGAGTACCGGCCCACGTATTACTAGAAGGAAGACGAAAGAAAAAATCTATTTCAAATTATTCAATTTAGGTACTAACAGTAGGAGGAAGAAGTTTTCCTTTATTCAAAACCATAGCCATTAATTCGAATATTTCTTTGAAAATTCGCTCATTAAGTCATGCTGCATGACTGGTTTTTTTTTTAAGACCATCCGGAGCATCGTACGTCCAGCCGTTCGTTCACAGTAAGGTCCAGAAGTTTGCACCGACAGGCATTTTCGACTCCAGTGTGAATGAAATTGTATACAATTCAAACCAAATCTCGTAACCAGAGACGCGCCCACAATAGGAAATTTGGCGGAGATAAAATCATTGGTAGGGATCACCTGATTATATTGGCGGAGTATGAAGTCGAGTTGGTTGTTCTGTGATATTATTTAATTTGAAAAATGATGGCTCTTTTGGAGTTTGTTGGTAGGTAGTGAAACTTGAACAAACGTTGAAGTATTATTGATGGGTAAATTATTACTACGGTAAATCATTACTCAACGGTAAATTATTACACAACGGTTCATTATACCATCTACGTAGAAGGGGCTGGAGTTTGTTGGTAGGTACTTTTGCAACTTTTTTCACTCCTCATCAACAATTTCTTTTCAGAACTTCATTATGTGTGTTTCTTTTTGTTAGGTACTGTTTGTCATCGGCAGAACTATTCTAGCAACATTTAACTCGTGATTTAGGTAGGTACCTAGTAACGAGTACGGGGTTAGGTACCAACCTACGGAGGGTCTGCGATCTACATAATATGTATAGAATAGTAAATATCATATTATATAGACGGGTTATCTATACTTAGAGCTGTGATCTGTAACACAGGGTATTCTATACAAAATAATAAACCGTTGTGCAGGGATTTGCAGCGTTTTTTTATTCGAGACGGCAGGATAGCTTCCTCACTTGAATCACATTAACGTATACAATAGTTGGGTAGGTTCATTCAGTGGACAGGTACAGTATCCATGCATGGGTTACATGCATTTGAGACCATCCAACACCTCACCTCCATCTATATTCCAAATTTCACCGCTTTAGGATTATTTGCAGGGTAGTGTTATGGGCGCTACGAGGATCTGCGAGTTACAGTACAATGTCAATGACTTTGATACGGGACCATCTGCGATCCAACCGGCGTGCACCCTCAAACTTTCAGCTCTCTACGACTATTTTTCGCGTAGTTAGAAGCGTTACAAGAAAATGGTCAACATTTCATGGTCGCGCATGCGCAGACGAAAGTTACAGCACTATTCCAAAGGAATTCCTATGGAACTATCAAAGGATTATTCCTGATCGACCCTCCAAGTCTGAACTCATTTCAACGATATCTAAGGTAGTTACGGGCGTTTCAAATATTTCACGTTTTCGCACTTTCTCAATGATTTTGGTATCGGACCATTTTGACCCAACCCGCACCTACCCTCCGAATTTCAGTAGTCATGGGTTACAAGGAATTGACCACATCGTACAGACAGACAGGTTACACGGAACCAAAAATGTTCCTTGAGGTCTGAAAAGTAAAATGCGAGTAGAAATTTTCATTTTGGAGGACCAATTTTTTTCGACTCTTGCACGAATACAAAGCTTTCCTGCCTTCGATAGTGAGGAAGCAAAATGTTATAGGATGGCGACTCGAGATATAAATATACTGTTTCAATTAGTCGA
Source organism: Leptopterna dolabrata (assembly GCA_954871275.1). Classification (NCBI taxonomy): domain Eukaryota; kingdom Metazoa; phylum Arthropoda; class Insecta; order Hemiptera; family Miridae; genus Leptopterna; species Leptopterna dolabrata. The sequence continues at coordinate 18,611,862 of OX940977.1, forward strand.
AAATATTTTGTCCCACAAAAAATATCACTCCAAATCCCCCCCCCCCCCCCCACACCCATCGCATACGCAGGTACACAAAACCTCGATACCGTCACACATCCTACAAAGCTTCTAAGCGCCATTGAAAGAAGCAGCTTCGATGAGCTATTTCTTCCGAATGTTTATGAAGATGAAATAAACTTGAGGCCACCTCCGAGGCCTTTGAGAGGTGAACAACCTCTCCGCAAAGAAGAACAGAAGTAACGACCGACCGGTATTGTAGTGAACAGCAGTAGGCATTTTTCTAGTCAATCAAAATCTCAATACTGTATGAACTAGGTAACAAGAAAAATACACTGTTAGGTGTACCGGGTTCGGTGATCAAACCGTGGTCAGTAGCAAACAATACTATTTTTTTTTTTTTTTAATGCATTTATTGACAAAAGACTAAGTATTTACCTTCACAAAAGATAATGACATAAATGATTACAACCCCTCTAAGAGAACTTGTGTAGGGGTTGGAGTAGAGTATCAGAAAATAAAAAACTTAATATAACTTGTACAAAGCTAGAAACAATAAATAAACAAATAAATACCAACTACAAAATACAAGACTACTTCAATAGAATAAACATAATTTTTATCCTTACCTTATAAGAAAATTATTTGTATAGTTTTTATTTGTTGATTTTATAGTGTCATTTTTCTTTTTAACTCAACTTTAAATCTCTGCAAACTCATTGGTGGTACCAAGTCTGCAAACCTTGCTCGTTGAATTTAGCTGCACCCCAATAAAACTTCTCAGACCTGCTGTAGTCAACCGTCTAGGAAGCTCAACTTGAATTTTTATCCTTCACTCTAGTAATGCTTTTATTTCTTTTAAGTTTTCCTATTAGTATTAGTTTATAGATAATAGCTAGGGTAGTTTTTTCTAATAATTTGTTGAACGTTAATATTTTAGTTTCCCTAAATAAATCGTTTGATGGGTATCTTTGTGGTTTGTTAAATAAAATTTTTATTAATAATTTTTGTGTGGTCAGTACATTTTTTATTTTATTTGAGTAAGCATTTCCCCACGCTACTATCCCGTAATTTAACTGTGATTGCACAGCGCATTGTAGATCATTAATTTAGTTTTATTGTTTATAATGTTTCTAATTTCAAAAAAGGTAGGTATTAGCTTTCTTATTTTTTTGTTTACAGTTTCGGCTTGGAGTTCCCATGAAATAGTTTGGTCTATTTGAACTCCGAGGTATCTAATGCAATTGGTTTGGTGGATCACTGGGCAATCACAATTGGGTTACAATTCTCGTTGTTATGGCATACCAATTTGTTAATTGTTGGAATATATTTTTCCCTGAGGGAGAAAGCAATGTATTTGGTTTTGTCATGGTTTAATATTAGATTTAGTTTACTGAAATTTAGATTTAGATTTTTAGGTCCGTCTTGTGTTTTATTTTTGACTTCCTCCCAGGAGTCACCGGTTGTTATCAAGGCGGTATCATCAGCATAGGACACCAATTCTCCACTTATTTTGACATTTAAAATGTCATTTGCATAAATTAGAAACAACACTGGGCTGATAATTGTTCCCTGTGGAACACCACACGTCAGCTGACAGTTGTCACTTAAAACTTCCTTAACTCTAACCTGTTGTTCTCTGCCATCTAGATAACTCTGTATCCATTTGACAAAAGTGACATGAAATTTATGCTTTTTCAATTTATCAATAAGTATTTTGTGTGAGACCGTATCAAACGCCTTCGAGAAATCCTTGAAAACGACCAGCACTTTTTTACCTTTATCCAAGTTACTCACTATTTTTTCATACAGATGAAGGATTGCATCCAATGTACTTTTACCCTCTTGGAAACCATACTGATTCTTGTGAATGAAGTCATGCTGGGCCAAGTATTTAGTCATGTAGTTCTTTATTATTTTTTCAATTATTTTGGCTATGTTCCAATTGTTTTGGCTTTGAACAGCGGGATAAATTATTGCTTTTTTATAAATCAAGTGGTATAATACAAGCTATGTAACTCTCTCTCTCTCTATATGTATACATAATATATATACATCGACAAAACATATAATTACAATAGGAGTTATTGTTTGTTAATGACGATGATCTGGCCACCAAAAAAGGAATAACAGAGTATTTTTCGCTGTTAGTGGCAACAGACAACCCTTCAGTAACTCCGTTTTTATTTTGAATACTGCAGTTTATTCAGTAACAGGGAGGAGTGAAAAATAGATGATGAAATTAATGAACGCTGCAAATTATTACACAACGGGGCTCTTTACCTTTATAGATGCCCCTAGATCACTGTTTTCTGCGGTCAATACCTACCCTCGTGCTCCCCCAGGAAAGCCCTAAATCGAGTAATGGAGCCGGCCATAAAAATGCGCGGAATTCAATAATATTCAATCATTAATTATTTGTTGTTATGCCTAAAGCATAACGTTTGCTCAAGTTACGAAAGTACCCATCAGCAAAATCCAACCATATCATTTTTCAAATGAAATAATATCACGGAACGATTTCATACAGTCATCAGTGATTATAATCAGGGTTCCCTCAATGATATCTGGGCCGGATTTATACGCTTCATTCACGATCATGTTGACGAAGCTTTTCGGTGCAAATGAACGGCTGGACGTACATCGTACGTCGTACAGTACTCCGAGTGATCTCAAAAAATTCTTTAGTTCGAGTGATTTAAAAAGGTCAAAAAACCATATCATTCTACTGAAAGTTTTCGATCTACGGCGTTCTGAAACTTGCAACCCCTATTTTTCACCCCTTAGAGATGACCAACAGTAACGCCGAGCTTCGCGGACCAACTAGAACCCAAATGGGACCTAAAACCAGATTTCATTAATTTTGGTTCATGGTATCTAAGGAAAGTATAAAACGTACGGACAGAATTTTTTTAATTCCATTTTCGGATTCTACGCACCTTGAAACGGAAATCATCAAATTATTGTGGGGGGGGGGGGGGGGGGGAGGTGTCGGTAAAAATGTTCATGCTCGATTGCAAAGGTTCATTACTGAAAATAATAAACCAAAAATACGTTGCTCCGCAGGGATCGGTATATGTAGCCTTTTGGTAGTATCGACTTTTCCATGATCGTATGGGGAAAAAGATAATTTCCGTCTAGGTAAAAATGTAAAGGCAAAAAGGTAATTTCCGTCTAGGTAAAGAAGCCTGAGGTGCTACGTACCGCATGTTATACAGGCCCTCTTTCTGTCCAGGGTGTCCTATGGGATTTTGTTCTGGGGTTCGACAGCGAACTTAAGGGTAAATGTCCCGGGCTTAGTTCCAAGAACCGCCACCACGTTGTGCTTCAAAATGAGCCAATCCAATATTCGGTTTATCTCTTGAACGGGTCAACCGATTTTCAATCTGTAAAATGTTCTGTAATCGTTATAAACAACCACAAGTGCGGACATTCAGTTTTGATTTTTAAAATTTTTTTTCATGGAGTTCCCGAAATTATTTTACTTAATTTCAACCTTTTTAAAAAAAGCAACTAGTACTTTTGTAGGAAAAAAATCGAAGAATTCAAATCCGCTTTCAGATTGAAGATCGGATCATTAGATCGAACGGCATCTGGGAAAATCACTATAACAATGGGGCCTATTGTTAGCCCTCTAATCCTCTACCTGGGCCCACCTTGCAACGATGCCTTCCCTTTCCTGTTGATTTGAGCTAGCAGGCGGACTGGGTTCACATCTAGGAGTGTATTTTTCCTTCTACATCTATTTCTTCAACTACAACATTTGCTTGGCAGAAATAGTTGGCTGCTGGATCAAATCAGGATACAGCCAAATTTTGGCTGAATCCTGTCAGGGTATCAAGAAGGGCGTTTGGTTTTTAGCATCTGACTGGTATCTAGTTTTCTTACTATGATTTCATTTTCTAAAATAATTACATTCTAAGTACCTATGTGACTGGAATTTCCATAATAAGCCATTCATTAACTATTGATTTTCAGGGTTCTCATAGTCCACCAAACCCTATGAAGCCATGAAAAAATCGCCGTAAAATGAAGGAAGTTCAATAAAAGGTTCAGGCAAAATTGCACTCGATAACTATATATTGCCACATTTATAATATATTATCAATTTCGAGGTTCAAAAGTGACGCCTATGGAAATATCACTGACAACGACCGGAGATAACAAATATGTTGAGAATCATCAATATAATAGCAATAACAATAATTCAAATGCAATAAAAATATCAATAGAATAATAATTACAAGAATACAAGTACATAAAAAATAACTTGCTATTGGAATAACAACAACAAGAATGTAAAATAACGAGAGTGCCAAGGATTTTTCATTTGAGCTGACGAACGAGTAGGATAAGGATGTAGGTTCTGGAGCATCCTGTTTGAACATGCTCGTCAGTCTAACCATGGTGAAAGGAACAAGGGTGTGCTACGTCGAGGGTCCGTTTTTCGCACCTACTGCACACTGACGTCACTCACGAGAACTCGCCAGCTACCTGACCCTGCTGCTATACGGAAATAACATAGAGAAGATTACTCATGCGACCTTTTACCTATTAAATCCCTCCATTCCCGTTTCAATATCCTTCGTGCCTAATCGTAAATCACTGTGAAAGAAAGTACCTACCTACTGAAGACTTCATGAATTTAACTGAATTTTCGGGTACCCCTTTTCGAATAATGGAAGCATTTCGGAGCATAAACCTTATTTATCAATAATGTAATACAGAAACAAATGACAAATATGTTTATAATATGCTTAGCTACAAGTAGACCGTCTTAAATGAACATCTACATATCTATAGGTACATCCAATTAAAACTATAATACATACATTTCATTCTATAAAATTCAAATTAAAAAAACAGTAAAATACGTGTCCAGTTCATACTATAAAAGAGAAATAGAAGTACAGTTCATACTATTTACTAAGTTTGAAATTTGTTCAAATTTTTCAATAATTTCATTAACCCAGCATTTTCCTTTTTCAGTGTATCATTTTCATCTTTTAAACGGGAATTCTCTTCATCCAATGCAATCACACGGGCCATGTTATCAAGTTCCGTTCCTGACAGATTACTATCGAGAGGTTCGTTGTCTTGATTGGCGATATTTGGAGCGTTTGACAGTGAGGGTGTATGCAGATCCAGTAGATTATCATCACCAATGATGCTTTGTAAAATACTTCGATGCTCTCTTTTTTTAATTCTTTGATCTCTTGGCGAATTTTCCTTGTTCTTCAAAGGGCGTGGAGTACGTAGACTGGGAATGGCATCTATTTTCAGATTTCGTAAATTTCTAGGTGTATAATTTAGCAACTTACACCTCAGAGGAACAATAAAACAGTCTTCGGAGAAAATGAATGGAACATACTGTTGCAGTTCGAACATTAATATTGTCTTTTCTCCTACACACATTAATCCACTGTTTGCAAAGCTCCTCATTTTTTGGAAAACTATAAAACTTGATACCCGAACCACTCGTGTTCCGGTTGTGGTTTGAACAACCAAACACTGCACAACTAGGCATTTCAAAAACAAAAAGCACTCTCACAAAAATCGACTATATGCAACTGAACGCGAAGTTTTCCTGACCACGTCCCGCTATGTACTGTGTAAGTAGTAAGCCTAAGCTCAGGTTGAGGACCTTTCTCGCGTGTGACGTCAGAGCAGAAAAGGGTTGGGGAATTCCCACAGCCCCCATGCGCAATGGCACACCCTTGTTATTTCCAACATGAGTCTAACCAGCTGCCTCCTGCCTTAGCGGGTGGCGCCACCCCCTCAACCCACCCTTCCCAACCCCCTCACCCACCCATTACCAACCCCCTCTACCACCCCTTAACCACCCTTATCACCCCCTCACACCCCCTTAACCCCCCTTATCGCCCCTCACACCCCCATCACCCCCCCCCCCTTATCTCCCCTCGCCCTGCACACCACCCTTATCACACCCTCACCCCCTCACCCTTCACATTACCCTTATCACCTCCCTCACCCCCCCCTCCCCATCGCACCACCCTTATCACCCTCACCCCCCCACCCCTCACCATCGCACCACCCTTATCACCTCCCTCACCCCCCCCATCACCCCACCCTTATCACCCTCACCCCCCCCCCACCCCAACGCACCACCCTTATCACCTCCCTCACCCCCACCCCCACCCATCACCCTCACATCCCCCTTATCACCACCCTCACCAAACCCCCCCCCCCCCCCCCACTCACACTCTCACCCTCTCCACCCCCTACCCACCTACCCCCTCGCCCTTACCCTCATCCACCCCATTACCCCCCCCCCCCCCCCGGACATCACCCTATGGCCCCCTGACGCCTCCAGACCTCCACCCCCACCACCCACTGCCGCCTCCAGACCTCCACCCACTCCGCCCTCTGCCGCCTCCAGACCTCCACCCACTCCGCCCTCTTCCGCCTCCAGACCTCCACCCACCCAGCCCTCTGCCCGCCTCCAGACCCCCACCCACCCCCGCCCGCTGCCGCCTCCACCCACCCCACCCTCCTCTACAGCCCTCAGACCCTCCTCCTACCCCTCCGCCCCTCACCACCCACCCATCATCACCCATCAACCTCCTACCACCCCCGCCTCATCCCCTCGCCCCCCTCACTGCCCCTCACACCACCACCCCCTCACCCATCACCTCCAACCTTTATTATGAATGCCTACCAACTTAATTGTACCTATCATATAATCATAATGACGTCACCCCACCCTACCGCCATCTTGGAATACCGTTTTGACTATGAATACCTACCTAATTAATTGTATCAGGTAATCATAATGACGTCACCCCACCCCACCCCTCCCAACACCTCAACCTTTATTATGAATACCTACCAACTTAATTGTACCTATCAAATAATCATAATGACGTCACCCCACCCCCTCCCGCCATCTTGGAATTTCTGGAATACCGTTTTGACTATGAATACCTACCTAATTAATTGTATCAGGTAATCATAATGACGTCACCCACCCCCTCCCGCCATCTTGGAATTTCTGGAATACCGTTTTGACTATGAATACCTACCTAATTAATTGTATCAGGTAATCATAATGACGTCACCCACCCCCTCCCGCCATCTTGGAATTTCTGGAATACCGTTTTGACTATGAATACCTACCTAATTAATTGTATCAGGTAATCATAATGACGTCACCCACCCCCTCCCGCCATCTTGGAATTTCTGGAATTCCGTTTTAATTATGAATACCTACCTACTTAATTCCATCAGATAACCATAATGAAGACCCCTTCCACCATCTTGAAATTCCTGGAATTCCGTTTTGATTATGAATACCTACCTACTTAATTCTATCAGGTAAGCATAATAAAGTCCCTCGGAATTACTGGAAATCCTGTTTGACCATGAATACCTACCCACCTACTTGACACTCGAAACAGTGGGCTTATTATGATACCCACCTACTTATGTAAATAATATTAAGGTGAATGTTTGAAATGTTGATTCTCACCCACATATAATGGGGAGATATTAATCTACCTATGAAAATATTTCATTATGATTGTAATTAAAATGATCATCTCCAACCAGACAGGAGCCAGCGGGTCTCGTTATTATATTTGTCTTGAGCTAAACAATTTTTGAGGCCACCCGGAGCATTGTACGTCCAACCGTTCCTGTGCACCAAAAAGCTTCGTCAACACGATCGTGAATCAAACGGTATAAATCCGGCCGGGATATCATCACAAGGGAGCACCTGATTATAATCAAGGATGGCTGTATGAAGTCGAGTTGGTTGTTCTGCGATATGAGTGACGGACTATACTGGATTTTGTTGGTAGGTACTTCTGAAACTTGAACAAACGTTGAAGTATTATTGATGGGTAAATTATTACACAATGGTAAATTATTAAACAACGGTAAATTATACATAACGGTAAATTATTACACAACGGTAAATTATTACACAACGGTAAATTATTACTCAACGGTTCATCTACCAAGAAGGGTCTGGATTTTGTTGATCGGTACTTTTGCAACTTGAACAACCGTTGAAGTATTATTGATGGGCAAGTTATTACACAACGGTTCATTACAGGTATTGACCACAGAAAACAGTGACAGAAGGGGCATCTATTTCACTCCACATAAACAATTTTCCTTTAGGCTGTATTATTTTAGCAACATTTGACTCGTGATTTAGGTAGGTACCTAGTAACGAGTACGGGGTTAGGTACTAACCTACGTAGGGTCTGCGATTCACATAATATATTATATAGACGGGTTATCTATACAGAGAGCTCTGATCTGTAACAGAAGGGTATTCTGTACAAAATAATAAACCGTTGTGCAGGGATTTGCAGCGTTTCTTTTTCATTTTATTCAAACCAAAATACTTCAAACATACATAAATTCAAAATGTTTGACCGCCATATAAGGATACCGTCAAATGAGGCCATGATTCGGTCATGAACGGAACTCTTGATCCATGCTCAGTAGCTCTTAATGTTGAGATTATTCTTTTAGGATCATTACTTCAATCGAGCGGGACATTGTTCTAGGATCATCGAGCTGATTGGGTGTGCAATTTGAACTGATCTTAGGAATGAACGGGGCAATCTCGTGCCTGGGTAGGCAGCACTGGGCTCGGGGTGAGTTCTAATATTGTGATTCATTGTGTGAATATTACTAAGACGCCACTACATACCTACATGTGAATTTCTGACTTTGCGAAATTTTTTTATATTAAATAGTCCGAACTTGTACCTAAAAAGATCTGTATTTTGTCGAATATAAAGTTGTGTTCATGATCGATCCAGAGCTTGTGTTTATCCCGAGAACTTTTCATTGGTGCCGAAACCCGGGAAGTTCTGCCCCATGGCTGAGTGACTATCCAGCGTGTGAGGTTAAGCTCAACTGCGGTCATTCGCCTAACTTGTAGTAGTCAGGTTGTCACTGGACTTCACCGTCTTTGAAAATTATCCTCGACGTGGCCATTTTACCTCTGCTGAACACGGATCTACAAGGCCTTACAAACCTGGAGCCTTCAGGTGGGCCCAGCTCTAACTGCAAATCAATGGACAGAGGATCTAGTACAGCAGTTTGTAGTTCAGGATCGATCTCTTACAAACGATGTGGCTCAGGCGGGTTTTGAGGATACCATGGAGGAGATCCTCATTGTTAAGGTAAGCAAACTGATTGTCACTTGACTTTGGTCCCGAAACCCGTTCCGTCCTATCTCCTTTGGAACCTAAGGGCAGCTCTGGGTCCATGGCCTGACGAAATAAAGTACCAAGCACTTCTCAATCAACTTAGCCCTGAAGTGCAAATCATTCCGTCGATCTGGTTCGAGGTATTCCGAAATGTGCAAAGCACTGTGCGCTGAAAATTTGGGCAAGTATTAGCTTAGCACACCAACCGTAGACTCATCCCAAGGTTGCAGCAGCTGGATGCCATACAGATTGACGGATTTCTCTCATCTGCCTGGAGCTGGGTGAGTTCAATGGAGGGACTTCCACTAATGAACTGGCATGCTTCCTTCTGTTCGAAGATCTTCTCAGTAATTGGATCCGGCTATTAAGAACAAGTTCAACCAGGGGGGAGTTGGAAGACGAGATCTTCTCATATAAGCAGCTCCTCGAAAGAGCTCAAATTTGCCCAGATGATGCCCCAGGGTCACGACCTAGATCAAGTTCTGAGGAAAGGGGTTCCAGTAAGCAGCGAAAACCCAGGCCCCCTCCCACTCCTCGCACCACAGATCGCGACCACCCTCGCTCGGTCAGTCACGAGGGAGCGGTTCAAATGTCATCACTGCTCAGCTCCCTATACCACTGCGAAGAGTTCCGGTAGTTCAGTGTCGAGAGTTCATCAGATCAACTGGACTCCGCATTCATTGCTTTTTGTGGAAGCACAACTCCGCTCAGCACTGCACTTCACTACAACAGTGCCATTGCGGAGGATCACACCACATCCTACTCCATGTCAACGAGGAATCTGGACGATCTGTCATCAAAACAGTTAAGGTATATGGGGAAACCAAAACCTTAGGCTCCCAGGCCCCGGCCCCCAAGTTTCCAGCTCAGGGGTACCCATTGTTTGTAGTAGTTCTCGCAACCGTCTTGATGTCCGGTCAACTTTGATTCTTGTTCAGATTGCTCTCATCATGCATTAGAGTACGACACAACCCCCCCCCCCCCCCCCTCCACAACTCACCAAACAGGCGAGGGCTCCCGTTCTTCTAGTTAGGACCTTGCTGGCAGTTGTTGTGGATGCCCATCATCTGAAATTCCTGCCAGAGCCAGAACTCGCAAAGTAAAGCTCAATGGTTCAGGTTCTACCTCAATGTTCAAGCTCAGCTCTTGGCAGGGAGTGATAAGTGGCGGGGTAGAGTCCAAGGCTCCTGTTTTCTAATTTGCGCTTCCCTTTCAGCTCTCATAACGTTACCAATCCCGTAAGTGAGAACCAACATCAGGGCTGACCGTAGCTTCCGGTAGAGCGGTATGGGGCCTCTGCACCAGGAGATGACAGGGCGTAAGAACTAGCAGATCATTGGGCGAATTAGACTGAAACACCAAAGGCCTACTGTTTGGAACTGCCTCAGGTGTTGAAGGACCCTTCTCTGCTGAAACCTAATGGTGCCATACACAGGAGAAGTGGGATTCATTGCATTACTCTTTTGGTTAGTAATAGAGTAGATCTTAATAACCCTATTGGACCCGTTGTGCCACCAACCGCCCTAGGTCATAGGCCTGGCCCACGTTATCTGCGAAGTCTAGCGAGCCCCACCGATCGATCATAGCGAGTAACTTCGGTTCTCATACGTCCAACAGTAGGAATGTTTATGGGGATCATTCTAAGTCTAGCTCACTTCTCTCAAAGAAAAGGTCTTCCTTTCATTTCCCACGGTCAAAGGGGGAACTACTTCCCACTGCTATAGTTCGGGTGTTCTCAGACGTTACCTCTCCTGGTGAAGTCTGCAGGGCTTTGCTGACACGGGGTCTGAAATCCAATTGATCTACCACAAATCTACCGCCGATCAACTATGTGGTCTGTGGCCCAGCCACAGACAGTATGATGTCACTTTTTCGGCATACTCGAACTGGGCACAGATTGCCCTTTTTAGCCTGTGATGTAGGTCATATCACAGCTCCCTTGACCTCCTCTAGTTTCTCGTTAAATCGTTGGCCTCATACATGGAGCGTGGGATACAAGCTTGCGGACTCTTTGTTGAGTGAGCGGGATGACATCGATCTTTCTTCTGGCGTAGATCCTTATATGCAGCTAGTTCTGTCTCAAACAATTCCCTCAGAAGGGAACTCTCCTTGGCTCCTTAGTTCTGAACTGGGGTGGCTCGTGATGGGCCACTTGCATCGGGAGTTTGTTCAGTTTAGTCCACTCGCCGAACTGCAAACCTTCAACTCGGATGAACCAGTCCTCTCCATCACACACTACGCTCTTTGGGACACGAGTCTCATGTTGCATTTAGATCAAAAAATTGT